>SNQJ01S0041768.1:127257-161759 GCA_010110895.2 Picea sitchensis
AATCATCACCATCAACCGACTATTGATTATTTCTCATATATTGTGCATGGTGTATTATGGTGTATTGGTGTAACTCTTATAATATTGTTCATTTCTCATTGGATATAATTGAATATTTTAAGTATCAGTTGAAAAGGTTTTTAAATTGGGATCATGATGACAGGGGGAGAAAGAGTGTTTCCGTCAATGACAAAGGGGGAGATTGTTGGAAGATTGGTTGTTGTCATTGATGTCAACCCTAGTCATTGGTTTTGGACCACAATATTGATGAAGGTATTTGGACATGAAGGATAGTGCACATAAAAACACAACACCAATGTATGGATAGTATACATCATGTTGTTTTCGGTGGTAGGTGGAATGTCACGTGGATCCTCATGGTTGAGGAGAAATGAATTTTTGAAGATGACAAAGTGAATTGAAGAAGGAAGTACAGGTCGGCCCTGGAGATAATTAAATAAAATAATTACAAAATAAGAAAGTGTCAGGTCGGCCATAATGTTAAAAGGAAGTGACATAAATGGTATAAATACATATAATTATACATTCATTATACACACAAGTTGAATTTCATAGGAAATCTGAGGAAAAGAAGGTCGGATTTCAAGGGAGGATGAAGTCTTTTGGTGATGTGTTCTAAGTTATGTTATTTACAGGTCATCTTACCATTTTCTCTATAATTTTTTTTTTATAGAACTATTCATATGGTGAAATTGATATGGTATGGAGAAGAGATATCTAGGTACCTGTGGTAAAAAATTCATCTCTTTATTCGCTATAAATGTGGAGATACACTCTGTGGAATATAGGGGTTTTGACTAGTCCTGAAGCTAGTCAATAAATAGGTGTTTCAGGTAAAACAGTCATAACTTATTCATAGAGAATACAAATTAAGTGAGACAAATTTCATTGGAACTATTACGAGCTTTAGTTTATTGTGTGTGAGTTTTAGAATAGTATGTTAAATATTGAGCGTGGGGCATTATGTACAAGTTCTCTCTCCTGAATAAACTAGAATTGAATAAGGTCTACCATTCTCTCTATAACTTCTTTTTGGGGAGGATTCAAGGAGTGATACTTGGAGGAGTTTCAGAGAATAGGTTGAGTAATATTATCTACAAGATCAGAGTATTCCAAGAATTGAAGAATTGCAGAAGTTGAAGAAGTCTCAGGAAGCATTATCAGGTTATATGTGATGGTTTGTTGATGGTGATGATTTAATGTAAAGTTTTATTATATCTCATATATTCTTGGGTGGAGGGAAGGGGCAAGGATGGAGAGGTAAACCCTCTCTTGATATTGGAGGATTGTGTCTTCGTCTTGGAGGTTTATCCCTCCCTTTATATGTGGAAGTTGTAGCTACCTTTGGAAGTCATTATTTCCCTTGAACAATAACTATTTATTATTTCTCATAAATTGTGCATGGTGTATTGTGGTGTATTGGTGTAACTCTTATACTATTGTTCATTGCTAATTGGATATAATTGAATGGTTTAAGTATAAGTTTAAAAGGTTTTTAAATTGTTTATACTGATTCACCCCCCTCTCAGTATCAATAATTTTCTCCTACAAACTAAAAAAAAAACATATTAATTGTATTAACACATTTATTATTTTTATTATTATTATACATGTCACCCTGTGGTGGTATATAACATTCCATATGCTATTGACAATCTGTTACTTGAGGATGACCCAAAAAATTGTTCTTTTTCAAAGGTTCTATATTGTGGTTGATTTTTTTATTATTATTTAAAATTATTTAAAACCAGTTTTCTTAAATGGGATTGGCTATTGAAACCAACCCTTTATTGTTAAGCTGACGACAGAGGGAAACAAGTTCTTTGTCATTTTTTGTACTTGACGATGGGGGTAATCATATAAATTTCTATTTATTTTGGTCATGAATTCTTCTTTCTTCACCACAATTTATCCATGTTCATTGTACATATTCCAATATTTTATAAACAATTTATTTGGCATTGTAATTATTCTATTTCTTAAATGTTTTAATTGAAACTGTGACTCTTTTACTTGACAACTTAGCATATAAGTATGTTGTATTGCTCAAGTTTCCAATTAGCATTTGGGGAGATTTGAACTTTACATCTAATGAACACCTTGTCAAGTTAGAATGAATATTTAGTTCAATATTTAACCAATTATCCATATGGTAATCCACCTGAGCACTTCAACCACATTTCTGGTAAGGAGAAGATCTGCCTTAAAATAAGAAGAAAAAAAATTGTTTTGAATGTCCCGACCATGAACATTTTTGCAGATAATGAATCATGAGGTGTTGCTTATTGATAGCTTCTCATGTCATCTACTATTAATTTCCCGCATAACTTTAACTATGTTGGCATTAGATCGCATAAGTTGGTGTGAAATGACCAACAATCCCATCTATAATCTTGATTCCGCTGAGTTCGATTTGAAGCATTAAACCATCCCAAATATTCTCAATGTCATGAGAATTAGTAATTGATTTTCCCTTAACTAATTATTAACATGTGGTTGATCATAAATTTTCTTCTTTACTTTAAAGTTTTATATTAATTGAATTTTTTATTTTTCTAAAATATTAAAAAGCATTTATTTATTAAAAAACATTTATTTATTTTTTTATTTAAGTAATCGATGATCAATCTCTTATTATGGAACCGGTATCCATGTATTCAGTGTTTTCTTCCTTGTTATTATTAACATCGCACAACTTTAAATGTTTTCTCCTTGCTGATTACATCCAAGACATTCGACCAACACCAACTTATCCAGGGGTTTTTTAGATGACGGGTCAAATTAAGTGAGCCTTATGTCTAGAAAAAATGATTTTTTTAAGGGTAGCATGTCCTTTGGTAGGCTCGAATGACTCCTCCATGATTCCATCTCCTACTTATGTTATCCATGGAATACCTATGCATCGAGGAAAGAGATCATTAAATATGTGATAGGAGCCGCAATGGGATGTAGGTAATGTTATTATGCAGCCTTGTTAATATAAAGTGAGGTGCATTTTATAGTTTAATATGACACATGGCATAAGTCATCCCAATATAATATTTGAAAAAAAAGAACATCTCAATATGGAAAATATTTGTACCATCACTACTCATAAATATAACAATTATAAATGTAATTATGAACAATTATTATAATGTTATCAATAAAATGAATGAGAAAATAGCATTTCATAAAAGTATTTTTTCTTTGTAAAGATGTTTAATGAACATATTGTATCTTGCTGAAAATTAAACAATTCACCTTGAAGAAAAATTAAGCATTATATGGCATTAATAGTTATAATTTTTTTCAATTACAATCCAAAGTAAACGATTTCATAAAACTAAAGTTAAGCATTATATGGCAACTCTAAATTCTAATGAGTGATACATTTTAAATTTAATTTAAAAATATAGAAATCATTAGCGTACTTATAATACATTTTATAAATCAAAAAACAACATCAACATGATTTGAAAAAAACAATATACATGTGTGTTATACTATTTATAGCGCACCAATGTGATTGAAAGCGCATCATAGCGGTTGTTACGTAAAAATGCATCGAGAAAAAATTTAATTGAAAAACTATGTATGAAAACTTCCACAATTAATGTTTTGCAGAGGTTGTGCTTTTCAAAGGAAATCACTCTTTGGTGCCTCCCATAATTTATTGCATGGACTCGATCCTCTGCCACTTCCTCAGTGCTCTGCCTCGCATCTCCTCCTCTGCGAGTTGCTCCACTTTGATACTGTCCTCGTCAATCATGTAGCCATAATATGATTTGGTGTCAATTCACATGTAAATTGCATACCTACACCTCCTATACTTAGTCTTAAGTGGAATTATTGACTAACTCTTTTAGGATGGGGAGGAATTCCATAGTCCCTAAGTATTTGTAACCAGGTCCCTTACCAGTGGAATCAGGCACATCAACTTCGTTCTCTTCCAAGTCTGTCATCTTGGCCCCTACTTTGGCATAATTAGGACTGGAAATATCTATGATCAGAGCTTCTTAGTGCCCCTTTTCCCTATTCAACAAGAAAGGACCTTGGTTGATGTATTAATTATAAAATTGTATCAATCTCAAGAATGACCTAAGGTCCATATTGTATATTTAATAGAGTTAAGTTTGGAAAAACAATTGATGATCCATCAGCTTTTTTAGCATGCCTTATCGATAAATATTAAGAATTTCCTTTGCCTCAGTTTGCTCCTCCATGAGATCCTCACACGTGTACCTATGAAGAATCTCATCAATTTTCTTCTTCTCCACAACCATGCACTCGATCTCTTTCTCATCTAGAATCGAAACATGGGAAAAAAACTCTCACTCTCTCTGTTGCTAGTTTCCCTTGTCTTTCTCTCTTATTTCTTCTGCCACATCCTCATCTTCCTAAAAAAGGATCGGCTTAATGGCAATGACCTCCCTGCTCTTAATCATCAACCTGACCTCCCTTAAGATAGACTCAATCTTCTGCCACTCCCTCAACACTCTAGCCAGTATCTCCTCCTCTACGGACCACTCGACTTTCTCCAAGCTATTGTTCTCGCCATCCCTTTTTCCATATAACTAGCATAAGTTTTCTTATAAATCACATACCTATACCTCCTCTTCTTCATCTCAGGGGGATTATTGAATATCTCTTTGATGTCAGGGGGGAATTTCCCAGCCGCACTTATACAATTCATTGTTGGAAGATGGCATGTTACAATCTTCCAGCAACCAATTGTACAAGTGTAGCTGAGACATTCCTCCCCATCGTCAAAGAGTTATTTGATAATCCCTACGAGGTGAAGAAGAGGAGGTATATGTGTGCAATATACAAGCAAATTGAAGCTAGTTATTATGGTGACATGGATGACAAGAACAATATCTTGGAGAAATTTGAGTGGCCCACGGAGGAGGAGATTCAGTCCAGAGTAGTGAGCGAGTGGTAGAGGATCGAGTCTATATAGAGGGAGGTTAGGTTGATGATCAAGAGCGGGGAGGTCGATTGTAGATCTTGGTAGTCATAATTATGCCAAAGTATGGGCTAAGATGATAGACTTGGAAGGGAACAAAGTTGGTGTTCCTAGTGCCACCGGCAAGGGCCCTGGTTACATATACTTCAAAGCTATGAAATTCCTCCCCATCCTCAAAGAGTTATTCAATAAGCCCCCTCGAGGAGAAAAAGAGGAGGTGTATGGATGCAATCTAAAATTGAATTGATGCTAGTTCATATTATGGTTACAAGAATGATGAGGATGATGTCTTGGATAAATTTGAGTGGCCTATGGAGGAGGAGACATGAGGCAGATCATTGAGGAAGTGGTAGAGGATCGATTCCATGTGCTAAATTATGAGAGGCACCAAAGAGTGACCCATGTTTTTTCCTCCATAAAGCAACACCTCCACAAAAATTAACTGTGGAGGTTTTCATATGTAGTTTGTGAATTAAATTGCTTTTCTTCTAGCTGCTACTACTGGTATTGCACTCGGCATCATTAGCGTATCTGATTCACATAAAATCCTTTTTTGTCACATTTATAGATAAAAAAATTTAAAACATAAAAAAAAAACATGTATAACTAATTTGTATTTATAAAAAATCAAAATTAGTTTCCGTTTGCAAAAACAAAAAGTGAAAAAGTAATCGATGCTATTAACAAAAACATATGCACCATGTATAGTGTTCCCTATTCATAAATAAGGCACAAAACATACGCTTTTCAAATATAACCCATCGGTGCACCATTGTTAGTCGATCACATATATTTATAGCAATGTGTTCTGATATATAGCGCATCGGTTAAGGGTTGTCATACAAAACTACCCGCAACGCCATTTCGCATATGAATTGTGTAACTCGAGGTGATTGGTTCTACAGAATGCATCGTTGTAGTAGACTTTGTTAATTTAAAACCAAGTGGTGCGCTTGGATATCTGAAACACACCGATTCTTTATGTTCCTTTGAGCACTAGATTCTTTTAACTGATGCGTTGTCTTTTCTTGATGCACTGTTAATGGACACATTTTAAAATATGCACTGCAATGATGATTTTTAAAATATTTTTCCAGGTGCAACTCACTTCACCACACCAATGCATTTTATTGTAACGCACCAACTCTCCATTTTAGCTTTGTATGTGTTGATATCGGTGTGTTTGTCTTATAACACATTGATAACAGGGCATCCTATAAAACAAAATGATATGGTAAATTATTATGAATTTTGCTCATTGTGTTGTATTACACATCACTGGTGTGCTGTATTTATATGACGCACTGCAAAGGAAAAAAAAAATTCAAACATTGGGCGGTACGTTTGATTAATAGAACACACCAATGCATTTATCTCAATTAGTGCACTTCCTATTATATTAGTGGTGCTTACCATAAGATTCATTGCACTGATAATTTGTGAAAATATGGCCCGGTGTCTTGTTATTTACATTACCAACACGTTGTTTGGACCCAAGCGCATCGATGGGTGAAATTGTTTTATATCAACTTAAGCGATGTGATGTGTTAATATAAACACACTAGTGATACCATGTTATTGGAGCACGATTGTTTTGTTTAACGGTGTGTTTTTTTGTCGAGAGTGTTGGTCATTAGGCATCCATCGAAACACCCCATGACATCGGTGCATTTGGTTAACATAAATGCACTGCAGACCCAATTTTTATGGAATGTAAACAAGGCGGTGTGCTTTCGCTAACTAACAACACCAGTGTGCTATAGTTTCCAGAGCACCAACATGATGTTTAGCAGTGTTTCGTATAGTATAATGCACTAGTGCGGTTTGTTTCAATATGGGTGTTATCACTCAGTGTTTTCCTTGTTTAGTATCAAGGAAACCTTGAAGTAACCATTTCAACCACTTTGGACTGTATTTCTGACATATACAATCAAAGAGGGCTCTCTCAAGGGCGAAAAGGCTCTAAGACTCAAAAGATATTCAACAATAACATTTAGAAGGTCATATTTCTGATAAGAATGGATTTGTTTTTATAAAATTTGGTAGGACAAGCAAGGAAAACGTATCATTGGGAAATGGAGTCAAAACCTGAAATTTCAATGCCTTTATAGTCAATGGCTAGTTGGTTTATTTCTGAAAATTTGAGGAAAAGTAAGCATTATGTTCAACAATTGAGAGTTTATGAAATGAGAGTTTGAAAAGAGGAGGAAGTCCACCACAGTAAGAGCATATGCCCATGGATGAATTCTTATTACAACTTTATAAGAACATACATAGAGGGAAACTACTAGAACAAAGCACTAAGCAGGGATGAATTATGAACCAATAATCTACAAATAACACAATAAGCATTTGTTGTATGAATGGAGCATTAAACTAGAATGAATTCCAAACATTTCCTCTCATTCAAATACTAGAAATAAATTAACAATAAATGGTAATGAAGATAACATAGGAAATTTACAAGCCAAACATAACACTATGATGAATATCAAAATCATGAAGGAGATAATTTCTGCATTGAACTTCAAAACGAAATTCAAAGTCTTTACACCCAGGAACAATAGAAATGGCTCCTCCATCCAAGAATCCAACCTTTCTCTCCTCTTGTTCTATGAAATATATAGTAATTTATTTCCTTTGCAGCTTACCAATTCGAACTCAAACCCCTTTCCCAAAATAGAAACAACTATAAATAGAAAATGGCACGTTTTAACTGACTTCCTTCTTTTCAGGAGGCGAAATTCTAAAAACTAGGCTTCAAAATGACACTTGTAATTATCAAACTATAACATCTGTGTAAAATATGAGAACGTGTTTTTTATATAAGCTCATTCTAAAGAAAAAAATCTCTCGGTTTCTTGAAATTCATCTCTAGCTGGCCAGAATATGTGTCGCAAAAACATGTCTCAAATAGGAAATCATGAAAACTGAAAAAATAGGGCTAAAAAATTCCTTTGAATCTCCCAATTCGTGACATCTGTGTGAAAAATGAAAGAGGTTAATGTTTTTGGGTCCGTTCTTGAAAATAACCTCCTTTGGATTTTGCAAATTCATCATGTTTCACCTAGAAATCCTCCTAGAAGTCAACTGGTCAAAAATACCAGTTCAACAGTCTTAGAACAGAGTTTCCGCAGCACATTCCGTAGCGCCTCTCTAAATTTGTAGTGCCTAAGCTATTTCATAGCGCCAAAGGAGAATCAAGTAGCCAAACCCTTTCTAACCTCCAAACAAGACAAAAAATATCATGGAGTACCTAATGGCTATGAGGTTGATGCTGGTAATTTCAGATTTGCACTCAGATGCCTGCAAGTTGCCTAACCTCCAACCCTCTTCCTTAACTAGTTCGCAACACTAGTTCGCAGCGCCAACTCAAATATAGCTTGCACACTTCAAGGGGGCTGTTAGTTAATGGTATGACATAATCTTTGGATAACATGATCAATCTTATGTGTTAGCAATGGACACTGCTCTATTATATTGATTTATTGCAAATTAAGTGGTGCGAGTTATTACTAGGAATGCACCAGTGCTACCATGTTATTGAAGCATCACCGTTTTGTTTAACGGTGCATTGTGAATCATAGAGAACCATAGATGAGGCATCAACGGAAACGTATCACAATGCCAAATCAATCAATATTTGTTCAGGTGCGGTTATGTTAATGACACACTTGCATTTGTTTAAAATGGTTGAATTGCTCAATTATATTTCATGTGTCATATTTTTAGCGGTGTGCTTGGTTAAATGGAATGCATTGGTGCTTCTATGTTCAAAAAGCACCAACATGTTATTTACCAAGTGTTGTCCTTTGTATTGCACCAAATTTAGGTTGTTTAAGTGGAAGCGCCTCTTAATGTAAAACTTAGATGCACCAGAGGCAGTTCTTACTGTGAAGTTAGCACATGATGCATCACATTAAGGTGAACTGAATCAAAACGGCACACTACGTGGAGTTGAAAAAGAAAAAGAAAAAGTCCCAAATTTCAAGATAAATTTAAATTTTAAACTCATGAAAATGGAAATGGTAAGGTAATAAAAAAATTACTTAGACTCTTATGTCCCAAGGAGGCTTGGTTCCTTCGTTGAGAGGAAATGAAAATTCATGGTAATTTCCAAAATATGGAAATGTCTGGAATATTGATTGATGGAATTATCCAAATCATTGAGGAGCACTGGAAACATGGAATCCATGAAAATAGAGTAATCATCGATGCTTTCTTGAGATATTGGAAGCACATGATGAGGTGTCACAATGAAAATTGGTCTGGTAAATTCTTTTTATTTACCCATACCGCGGTGCGCCATTGACATTGTGTATGCACCAGTACATAAGATTCAATGGCACCAGTGGGATTTGATTGGTGCTTTTTATTTTGTTATAAATTATGATGGTGCATTTGATAATATATGAACTAGTGCCTTATGTTTTATTTGATCATCGAGATGGATGTATCGTATAGGTGCATTGAACAAAATTGTCCGTAAAAAAAATTGATCTCTCACATCCGCTAACAACCTCTGTTGTGAATAGTGACAGTGTGTTTGAACATTTAAGCATTGGTGCAGTATGTTTAGATGCACATTGATGCATATATACTTGAAATACACACCCAAAAAAAAAACCTATAGCCACTTGCCTCTACTAACAACCTGTGTTATAAACAACTAAGGGATATTTTTTGGGGGGAGGTTCCATAAAAACCTCTGCAAGAAGGTGTTCTTCTTGTAGTGACATTAAATTTGTTCCCCCAAGTCTATTAATGTATTTTGGATCAAGCTCTTATTAATGTACACATGTACTATAGGAATTTCTAGATTAGAGTACTTTGGTGTGAAAACCTTTCCTAACATGAGATCAACAAGTTGTCATATAACATTGATTGGAGTAGGCTCTTTCTTATTTATATCAAGTCTCTTAGTGTAGAATTATTTGATTAATTCATTGTAAATGGGGACATCCTTAATGGATTAAAGAAGAAGTACCTTTACAAAAATATTTTTGAGTTCTCCCATAAGTTCATTTTTTAATTTGGTGTAGGTTTTCTTTTTCTCTAGCCTCTTAAGATAAGGCATGGTCTGTTGTTGAGAGGGATAATTTCCTATTTCTTGATTTTCTTTCTCTTCGGGGTTTTTTTCTTTTATATGTTCAGTGATAAATGTAGGTGAAGGATTCATCACCACTCTTATTGAATGCAATTTTAACTCATTTAATTCCATGGAATTCAATGAACAAGACTGATAGTTTTTCACCTTATTACTATAGATAGGTTGGGCCTATTTATTATTGGGGTTTGGTGTAGGTTGAGAAAGAATTTGGGGCTTCTTATGAGATTGTTGAGTAGTACCTTGTACATGAGATATAGGAGGTGCAAGAGGTGCCAACAAAGATTTGTGTTGTTGTCCTTGATTCCTCCGGGATGGTGTAGGATTAAACCATTGGCCTTCAAAAAGGTTGATTTTGATGTTATTGCCACTTTGTGGCATCTAATTTTTCATTTGTCAATTTGGTTGGCTAGGGGGGTACCAATTGGAAGATAGATAATATATTTGATTATTTTAAACAAAACTAAAATAATGAGGATGTGAGTAAGGCATACCTTGTTGGAATGGCCTTGGTGGTCCTTGTCTCCTCTAATTAATGAAGCATAATTATTCCACATTTTCTTTTGATCCTTGGTACAAAGCCTTCAAATTAGGTAAGGAATCAAATTTTATTTTTAATGATCCTCTTCACAAATTTCACATACTCCCATTGTATTTAGTGGGCATTCATTCTTGCCATGTTTCCTTCTATACTTAGGGATAAAATATCCAACTATATTTGAGCTTCTTCTCGCTTCCTCATAATCTGTATGGTGCCCATGTACATGGCCAAAGAATGCAAGACATCATTTTTCATATCTTCTAATAAGTTTCCAATTTCATTTTTTGTTAGACTTGTTGCTATAGATTTTGAGGACCATGAGACAACATTTTGTTGATGGGGCGGAATACCCAACATCAACAACATGAGTTTAACCTAGAAAAGAGGTTGACTAAGACTCTTTCTTGTTTGGTATGGAAAAATTGTCTAGATTAATGGCTTGGAAACCTTTCGATGAGCTTTCATATTTGGAAAAAGTTCTTTAATCTAGTAATTCAAACTATTCTAATGAATTTAATGTTAATAATATAAGACATTTAAAGTTAATCTAACTCTAATTCTATGACTAACTTATGAAAGAAAGGATATAATATTAAGTGTTTAATTTTCTTTATAGATTATAAGAAGTGATTTTTTCATAATAATGACAATCGATAAACAAATAACTAGTGTTTAACTAAGAATAATCTTTAATAAATTAATAGTTACAATTTAATATCCACGTCATCCAAAATATTATTAAAGAGAAACAAAGCGACGATTGTAAGTAACATTCCATAATAGTCTGTAAAACTTAAATACAATTCTTACAATACATCCTATGTTGACACAAATTCACAATAGGCTACAACTTGCATAGAGAAGAAATTGATCTCCTTCAGAAAATTTGGCCAAAAATGGTTTCTCCATATTATGAAATGTAGAAAAAGTTCATACCAAATCATGGGGATCAAAATCCATTTGTTTCTTTGTTTCTCCTATTTATACATTCTCAGAGTTAGTTACAATAAATAATTTCTCATTCTAAAACCCTAACTATATTTATGAAGATTAGAAGAACTAGGAGACTTTTCTTTTGATATCTCTTTAGCAAAATTTTCCCATGCTTCAAATAAATGTTTACATAGTTCAAATTTGGGAAAAATATGTTGACTATGTGGGGCTAACAAAATAAATAAACATTTAGAGAATATATTTATGTATTTATCTATTTTGGGAATTGAATGTTGAATGCAAGAGATATTTTTATCTACTTTTTTCCCAAAAGTTTTCAAATGAACTTTCGTCACATATGAAATGCTTCTAATATCTATCTTGTTTCGTTGTAATGTTTTCACTAGAGATTCTATCAATTGAGATGTTGGAATAAAGTCTTATGGCGATCCTAATGATGGAAGTTGACACTCAGTTACAACATCTCCATATAATCCCATATCTTCAAACATGCCATCCATTCTTCGTCTAAGTGTATGTAGGTATCTTGAGATATCTCCTGCCAATATATAAGCCCTTTCTCTAATTCAAACATTTCTTCTTGCTTCAAAATAGGAATGCTTGGGGTTTTTTCTCTGATCACTTGTTGTGCTTCTCTAATAGCATTGAATCAACATTGTGTTCATTCACGAGTGACTTTCCAGGATTATATTTCTTTATATAATATAAAAATATTAATACACAATTATTGTCACTGAAGATTTTTCCTGTAGAAATACCTTTTAACTTCTGCACTTTCTTCATTTTCTTCTAGAGAACATTCAATGAATTTGTAACCATTTCTTGAGCTAATTTATAATATCTTATCTAGTTTTCAAGTAGTGTTATTTCATCTTCATACTTTTGAATGATCATTTCTTTAATCTTAGATTTATCCAAAGTGGCATGAGCTATTTCCAATCCTGTTGAAACTAGTGTTGATAAATTAGTCTTCTTGGTATATAACACTTCTACTTCAGTTGTAAAAATTACCGTGTTATCTAAGTCTAACTTCATTTTCCTTTGTGTTTACTTGATAATTGACTACTTCCTTTTATTTTAAGCTATTAGCTCAAGATCAGCATCATCATCAAGTGGATCAGATATAGATGTGTCTCCCCATGTTAGCATATTTTCTAGCTTGCTTGGTGTTATCACCTACTAACCAGTTGTATTCTTACCTTTATCTCCTCTACAAGTTATTGTTTTATATTTTAGAATGATTAGATCTTCCATAGTATGATCTATCCCATAACCAACATTTGAAGTTTTAATCTACTGATTTTCAGATAGTTCTTGAGTTTCAAATTCATTTTCTCTTCTTGAATCTAGTTATTATCCTTAATTTGACTTTCCTTTGTTGCTTGTCCTTGTTTTCATGCAACCTCCTCTTGTTTTTTATTTTCCTTGGTAGTTGCATTGATTCTAATCTCTTCATATTCTTTTGCCTTTTCTTCAACAACCTTCTTTTCTATAACTTCTTCTGCCTTCTTTTCTGCAATAGCCTTCTCTTTAGATTCCATTTCCACTTACCATTTTCTTGGTAATTCTACTCAATCATCTTCTTCTTTTTATTCTTGGTTGCTTCTTCTCTCTCTTTGGCCTCTTTGGTTGCTTTTAGTTTTTGTTTCGATTCAACTACTTTTTTTAGTCTTTCAACCTCAGCAACTTTCATTGGCTTTTTAGTCTCTACCTCTTGTTTTGCTTTATCATTTGCTTCTTTCTTCCTTTTGATTTCACCTACTTCTCTTTTCAATTTATGAGCTTCATCATTCTTTTTATTTTCTTGCAATTTGTGATCCTTCTTTTGAGAGGAATATTTTTCTTGTAGCATGATCCTTTCTTGGACTTGTTCCCAAGAAGCAATACTTAATTCATAAATATCTTCCTGGTCCAAATGTTCATGAGTGTAGGGATAGGATGTATTTAGTTGTTACTCATGCTATAATACCAAGACTTTAGGATCACACATTCTAAATTTCCCTTAAGGGAAATTGTATTTTGTAACATCCCGCTCTTGCACACACTGAGTGGAGTTATTCTTTGAGGACACTTGCGTGCAAGTGATCCGGGTCATTATACAATTGGTTGTTTTGATTATGATTATGAGACATTGTGGATTTGATGTTATGTTATTTTTGTTGTATTTACATTGACAGGTGCTATTGATTGGGTTCTCTTGAGTGTGTAGGACTCTGGATGTTGAGGATGTTGAGGCATCGATGAAACTTTGTGGACTACGGATCAAGTCAGGGAGTGGATTGTTTGGGTTTGAATGTTTTTGATGTGACATATGTACATACAATTAGATGATATGATGTTGATTATTATTGTTGACATGATTCGTTGATGGATGTAGGTTGACGATAGCTTACCGACCAGACTCACATTTGGAGTAGAGGGGTCATGCACGACAACCAGAGACATTGAGGGAGAGCTGTGGCAGCAACCCTGCCAGAACCTACTAGCACTCCCTCTATGGCTCAAAAGGTAGGTTAACGATTACCTGGTTCGAGAAGACCCACGATGTCGTTAGGGCAGACTGTGGAAGTCGCTCATGATGATTCTAAGGGGCACGCAATAAGGCATGGTCCTTATTCCTTAGAGGCCCTTAGTCTCCCACAAGATCACCTGACAGAGTATTGACTCCATGGGTTTGTCGTCTACCAAATTTAGTCAAGAGGCGAGTGGAACCCTTGGAGCACGTAGTGCGTCTTGAAGGGCACGTCACGCAAATGAAACAAAAAGAGGCGAGTGGCACCCTTGGAGCACATAGTGCGTCTTGAAGGGCATGTCGTGATTTTAACTATGGTAAGTTAATAAACCTAGTGCCTAGAAAACTATGCTTCCTTAGGACCTGGTCGGCCTTAAAATAAATGATGTGATAAGTAAAGTTTAATAACAAATTTTTCCCTTAAGAACTATCGTGCAGCCTAGTGAATTGAAAACCTAGGTCTGAGTAGAACCTTTGAACAAAAAAAAAACTAATTAGACATGTAACAAGAAGGGGGTAAAGAAAATTCAAGCATTAATAATTAAAGTGGAAATTTTAATAAAGGTTTAATTAAAAAAGGGGGTAATTGGTTGTTTTTGTCTAAACCTGTTAATTCTGAACTTAGTTAGAAAAAGGGGGAACTTAAAGAAAAAGGGAAACTTAAAGAAAGGGGGGAAACTTAAAGAAAAAGGGAAACTTAAAGAAAAGGGGAAACTTAAGGAAAAGGGGGAATGTCTAACTTAGTAAGAAATCTAGCCTTTGGAACTTTCTATTTATGAACTCAACTAAGAATTAAGTAAGGTGTAAGTCATTTAAGAATTGTAAGGGAATAATGGGACACCGAGGAGCGTTTTTAGGAACGCTTTTGAGTAGGTGAGGGAAATAGGAATATTAAATTAATTAATAAATTGATTTTCTGGTGCAACTAGGGGATCAGGCGACATGTGTACGGGGGAGGTTTTTGCTAATTAAATAAATGAAAAAGGAATCTAATGAGGGTTTGGGAAACTAATGACTAAGAAACTCTATAAAAAGGATGGCGGAGGAGGAGTATGGATCACATCTATCTTGTGTAACGTTACACTGCTGAAATTGCATCTTGACTTAACTTTCTCTTGTGGCAGTTGGGATACCTAGCTCGAGTAACGAGTGGTAGTTCGACCTTGCGAGGCGAGCGGGTTGCTAGCATGTTCTGGTATCGTGTGTGTGGCCCCTTTGCGGCTCAGGGGGCTCAGGGGGGAGAAGAGCACCCCAAGCGTTGGCTGGGAGGTACCGGTGAGGTCTCATCGGTCGACAAGCGGGATCTGGACAGAGCGAACGTGCGGGAGGACATCTTCACCTCATCGTCATCAGTAAAGGTATGCCTGTTAAAGTTTTTACTTGCAATAAAATTTAATTTACACTTGTTTATTTTACTGTATTCGGATGACGATTTCATTTCCATGAGATTTCCCTGCACATGTATTTCTATGGTAATTGTAACAGATTATTTTTCGTAAAATCATAATTTGTAATGGTAATCTAACAGAAGAAAAAGAAAACTATTTGTACATACATAACAACATTGGAAGAACTGTTGTGTAGGATAGAAATGGTTTTCTTTCGAATTTTGGTAAGAATCTAGGTCTCCTTAGGGATTCCTTGAGAATTTTGTTATAAATGTAATCCCCTTGTCGCTTGATTAGTCCTGTAAGAAACCTTGTTATCCACCGTATCTTTTATTTATGAGTTATTGTCTAATTGTGCATGGCCAGAATGAGCCCCGAACTCAAAACCTTTCCTGCACTTTTGTATCTCCTACCTGTGTTTTCTTTATTCCTTGATTGCATTTTTTTTCATTATTTTGTTCTCCACGGAGAAGGTCTGGATGGAGATTTTTTTTTTTTATATTTTGTTTCTTTATCCTTTAAGTTATTAGTCTATGCCTGAGCAGACTACCAAGATCCAAATCGTCTGTCTTTCACTCCAGTGTTAAAGATTTAGATTCAAATGCCCTTCTTTCAGGTGCATGGAAAATAAGTGTACGATCATTTCTCTACCCAACAAGGAATCCTCTCCTGGGAATTTTTTCCCTCCTTAGCCTCTGTGATTATTGTGATTTACTCTCTCGATAAGTATGCAACCAACCCAGCAACAATGAAGGTTTTATAGAACAACCCACAAAATTCGTGAAGGCTCTATCAAGATCTCCTTTAATCATTGAACATGGTTTAGTGGCGTATTACTCTATGTGTTTCCTAATAGGATTTAGATGTTGCAATATTTAAAGCTTCTTGTGTAGTTGTGTTAACCTCTAGCACATGCAGATGTATGCATAGACCCCAATCCAATCCGATGGTCAGATTGTTAACCAGTTTGTCTGGAAGTCTCCAGTTGCGATCTAGAACCTGTGTCTGTAATTTCTTGTTTTCCTTCAAACCATTCCTGCATCCAAATGGTCTACCCACTCCAGAAAGTACTTAGATTGATTATGCACAAAAAATGGTAAATTCTTATCGACCCGTAACTTGTGTCAGGCTTAGCAACGATAGAGGATTATTCATCTTCAGGTCCTTTTGGGACGATTGACTTTTTCAATATTGGAAATTTTGTTGTTGGTACCTTCAAAATTTAATATGGCAACAACTATTGATATCACTTACTAGAAATCTGATGATGTAATTCCAGTTAAATCCTCAATGAGTCTATTGAAGGGACTCTTCCTTGATTGCAAACCAAGTTATGTCAGTTCAACCATTGCTCGTTAGTTTTGTATGGAGTGTGCTATTTTTTGATATGATTACTGTTGGAGATGTTCAGATATCCATTTTAAATTCTGCAATAAACTTATTAAGATCCTTACATAGTGGAAATGAATTCCAAACACTTCCCAACGCCAAAACCTGGGCCCTATTGGTGTTCATTATTTTAAAATAGATTGTTTAAAAAAAAAAAAACTTCACTTGACAGTTCTTGATTAATCTCTAAAACATAATTTCCCTTTATGCCATTCTTGTATACATTTACGATCCAACTTTATATCCATATGCAGATAACAATAGTGTGTATTGTACTACTCTGCATGGCACTGTCAGTTGGGTAGTTTCCCTGATACGAGTTAAAGCGAGTTTTATTAGTGTTGTGTTTTAGGAGGAAATGCAACGACTCACTATCTGAGATGTCGGGACATAAGCGAAATTACTGTCAGTTGGCCACTTAAGAATCCTAACCCACATTTTAAATATTTAAACATTTCCTTTGGTTGTGAATCTCAACTCTGACAACTGGTAAATGTAACCTCCAATTCTGAGAATCTTTGGTTTAATTATGCCTAGCTTTTATATCCTTGATTATTACAATCGATTTGATATAAATACACATAGATTTCAGCAACTACGCCGCGTTTTTAAATAATCACACAGATATTTTTAATGTTTAGTGGTTAGCGTTGATAGCGAATGTCAATTTAGTTAATGTTTAGTTAATTTTTGAATTAAGTTAATTGCAGTAGTTATCATTGGCAATGAAGATTGTAAGTTAAGCATAGTTATATTTTAAGTTAAGCAGTGTGATATTTTAAGAAAGACATAGTTATATTTAAGTTAAGCATTGTGATAATTTCAAATTAAGCATTGTTATATTTTAATTCAGCATTGTTATAATTTAAGAGGAGCATTGTTATAATTGTATTTTGGGAAAAACATTGTTATATTTTAGGTTAAGCATTGCATTGTTATAACTGGCACTAAGGAATTTAAGCATGGTTAAGCCCTGTTAGATTTTAAAAGAAGGTAGGTAAGTTTTATTATATGATTTTAACTTGAGGTTGAGGTTGGATATAATGTGCTTGAAATGGTCTTATGAGGGTAAAATGTTAATTATATACTTATATATTGTTGCGCAATTCCAAACTTGTATTGGCTATAGTTACCATGCGCCTCATTTAGCTAGATTGATTACAATGCTCTCTTTATGGTTCATATAATGTATGTCAATGCAAACTGGATTTTGAAAAGGTTGGATTTTATGTATTGGTTGATCGTTTAGAGATTTTATGTTTGCGCTTGGAATCCCAGTGTGCTTGTCGCAATGTGGCAACATGATTCCCTAAAATGAATTGTTGTGTGCATTGATAGATAAGCGCATTTGAAACCTGGCTAGGTCATGTGATCCCCGTTTAGGGTGAAGTGGTTGTTGTAATTGATGTTTGGTACTTTCTTCTGCAATGTTTTATTGTGTTTGTTTCTCGCTCTCCATAAGAGTTCTAGTCACTTGTCTAATTGATGTTGATTGTGTGGGTTGATATGATGTTGGCAGTTAGCTTAGTCAGCTTGGTCTTGTTTGTGTCAGGTGGGATATAGACACCTCCTTGTTCCTTACAACATTCGTCGGCCTTGAGACCTTAAATGGTCAAAATTGATGGGAACTTAGGCTTGAGAATTGCTTATGTGTCCTGGAGGCCCTAACCATTGCAGGGTAGGACGCGCGGGTATTCGTTCTTATTATTCATCTGTTTGAATGTCGTACGTTGCTTCATGATGGTTGATGAGCTAATATGTTAGGTTGTTATGTTTGTTGTTGCGTGAGTTACATGTGTTGTGTTCGTCATCGTGTTGTGATTTTGAGTGTAATGTCATTATTACCTTCTTACACACAAAAAAAAATTGTACTTGTTATGTGAGTCGTGTTGTCGTCATGACGAGGTTCATTACATATGGTATCAGAACGGGTTCGACCCGCGACTTGGGATCACTACATCTTTCATTGATTATATAATTGATTATGATGTCGCTAATTAAATTGATTTGTATTCGTGTAGGTAATCATGGTTAGAGGACACCACGGAGGCAGACGACAGGGTGCTAGGGGAGGAGGCACAACACCCCCGGCAGCATCCATGTCTGAGGGGTATAACCCCAAGGGATATGAACAGGATGTCGGGCAGGAACAGATAGTTGTGGGTGATGTGGTTGGGTTGATGAGGTCCTTTCAGAGGATGTATGAAGCACTGATCATTCGTTTGGATAGAGAGGAGGTCAGGGTGCCGACATCTCCTGAGGGTCCATTGCGCGCTTCGGCCGGTACTGGTAAAATTCACCGTGAACTTGATAAGGTCAAATTTATCGAGTTCTTTGATGCCCGGATGGCGCATCCGCCGAGGCATGGTTGGAGAATATGGAGATGTGCTTTGCACTTCATGACTATAACTCCAACATGAAGTTCCTCATGGTGGTGTTTCAACTGAAGGGCAACACTCTTCTATGGTGGAAGATGCTCCTGCCGCAATTGAACATGACGGTTGAAGACATGTCATGGGAACTGTTCAAGGAATGGTTCTGGGAGAGGTATCTATTTGAGGAATTCATTAAGCATCAGCTCAACGATCTCAATGCCTTACGATAGGGCAGTCATACGGTGCCCAAGTACGAGGCCCGTTTTATGGAGTTTCTTTGGTATGCTCTGCACCTAAATACCAAGAAACTTAAGGTCAACAAGTTCATGTTCAACCTTAATGTTAGTATTTGTGAAAAGGTGAGGATTCTTATGCCTCAAAACTTGCATGATGTTGTCCAGAAGGCCCTCATAGCAGAGGAGGAGCTTATCAGTGGTGGTCAGAGTAGGACTCCAACGAGACCTATGAGGCAGGCATCATCTAGTGCGCAGCAGCATCAGACACTAGCTAGACATACACCAGGATATTGTGGCATCTAGAGAGGATCCACTTTCACTACACCTTTGTGACCAGTGCCTCAGCAGTAGACTCCTTACCGAGGACCATAGCACCAGCAACAACATCGACCACAGCAGCAAACGTTTATCCATGTTTAGCAGAACAGACCAGTATTCCAGGCTGGTGGGCCTTCAGCTTCTACTTTGGGTACCAAGAGTATTGGACCAAAGAAAGGGTGTTGGACATTTGGAGAGCCACATTACCAATGTGACTTCCCAGTGGAGAAGACCAGCGCATCTGGGTCAGGCGGACCCACTACCATGGGATATTTTGGTACGGCCCATCGGATACATGCAGCGGTGAATAACCACTAGGAAGAGTACCAATAGACTATGCTTGAGACATCAGGTACCATTGTTGACTAGAACCTTAGTATTTTGATAGATCTAGGTGCTACAGAGAGTTTTATTTTGGGTGCAATGCTAAAAAGAATTAAGGTAGTCAAACAGGACGAATTTAGATTTGTAGAAATGGCTTTGGGAGCCAAGAAGAAGGTTGGAGGGAAGGTTATAGGTTGTAGCCTTAACCTAGGAGAGTTTGTCACGAGGGCCAACCTATATGTCATGATCTTAGGGTTTTATGACTTTGTGATTGGTATGGACTGGTTGGAATCGCATGAGGCGATACTCAACTGTAAGACGAAACGGTTGAGCTTGGTCGATGATGAGGGTGAGAGATGCGTTATTGTATGTCAGAACCAGGGAGTTTCCCTAAGTTTCATCTCTTCCTTGCAGCTACGGAAGAGCATGCGCAAGGGATGTAAGCTATATGTAATCCTTGCCTTAAACGAGAAGGGCATAGTGAAAGTTCTAGAAAACCTTCTAGTGGTGAGAGAGTTTACGAACATCTTCCCCGAGGAGTTACCTGGGATGCCACCAGAGAGGGAATTGGAAATTACCATTGACCTAAAACTGGGAACTGAATCGATAGAAAGAACGCCTTATCGTATGTCAACACCGAAGTTACAGGAGTTGAAAATGCAACTGAAGGAGTTGTTGGACCTAGGACTTATACGTCCAAGTGTGTCACCGTGTGGTGCACCAGTTATCTTCATACAGAAGAAGGATGGGTCATGGATACTCTACATTGACTATCGTCAATTGAACAAGGCAATGATCAATACTCAGTATCCATTGCCAAGGATTGATGATTTGTTTGATCAGATGAAAGGTGCGACGATGTTTTCAAAGATCGACTTGAGATCAGGGTATCACCAGTTATGGATCAAGGAGGATGACATCCCTAATACCGCCTTTAAGATGAGGTTTGGACATTACGAGTTTATTTTTTTACCGTTAGGACTGATGATCGCCGCCGGGGTATTTATGAGTTTGATGAACGGGTTATTCCGCGAATACTTGGACAAGTTCGTCCAAGTATTCATTGATGATATTTTGATATATTCTCAAATGATGGAGGAGCATGACAAGCACGTGTGCCTAGTACTACAGTGTCTATGAGAGAACAAATTGTTTGGGAAACTGTCCAAATTCTCATTTTATCAATCAAAGATTCATTACTTAGGGCATGTCATCTCTGGAAAAGGTATCGTTTTGGATCCAGTCAAGGTCGAGGATATTATGGAATGGCCTACGCTAACGAATGTCTCTGAAGTGCATATATTCATGGGTTTAGTGGGATACTATCGACGGTTCGTCGAGGGTTTTTCAAATATAGCAAATCCGATCACGGAATTGCAGAAGAAGATAAAGAAGTTAGTTTGGACCGAGAAATGTGCAGAGGCATTTCGGAAGCTCAATGAGTTTTTGACAATAAAACTGATACTAAAGGTCCCTGATATGGACATGGACTTCTTGGTATGCGCTGACGCATCCAAGGAAAGCTTAGGCGGAGTCTTGATGCAAGATAGTCGAGTGATCGCTTACATCTCGAGAAAGTTGAGAAGGCATGAGGAGAAATATGCAACGCACGATTTGAAGTTGTTAGCCATTATTTATGCCTTGAGAGTTTGGAGACATTACCTTATTGGACTAAAATTTGAACTAAAAACGGACCATTGTATACTACAACACATCTTTACGCAAAGCGACTTGAACGTGCGACAACGTCATTGGTCGGAATTTCTTAGCAAGTACGATTTCAAGATTACTTACATAAAAGAAACAATGAACAAAGTGGCAGATGCGTTGAGTCGGAGACCATGCATATTTTTGGTGATGCCTCTTCGGATGAATCTACGTGAAAAGATCCTAACTTTACAGCGTGACGATGACTGGTACAAAGAGGTCAATGATTTTATCGAACAAAACACAATGATGGTACCAAAATTTGAGGGATTTATAGTGGACAACGATGGATTATTGAGATTTAAAATTCAAATTTACGTACCACCCAACGACGAGTTGAGGATTTTGATCCTAAACGAGGCTCATAAAGCAGTGTACATGGCTCATCCTGGAGTCACGAAGATGAGGGCAGACCTTAAACCCTTACTCTTCTGGAAAGGAATGAAGAAAAACATAGTCAACTATGTGGCAAGATGTCTATAATGTTAGTAGGTGAAGGATGAACATAGACATCTGACAAAATTACTACAGCCAAGCGCTATTCTAGAATCGAAATGGGAGGTCATTTAAATGGATTTCATTGTTGGATTGCCACTGATGGTAAGGAGACACAACTCGATTTTTGTGGTAGTCGACACTCTGACGAAGAGTGCTCATTTTATTCATGTGCGTACAACGTATCACACACTTGACATAGCTAGAGTTTTCATCAGTGATATTGTGAGGTTGCATGGCATGCCTAAGAGGACTATATCTGATAGAGGATCAGTGTTTACAGGATGATTTTGGACTAGTTTCCAAGAGGCCTTGGGAACCCAACTTAACTTTAGTACCTCATATCACCCAGAGACAGATGAGAATACCGAAAGAACAAACCAAATCTTGGAGGACATGTTGTGTATGTACGTGATGGACCAATAGAATCATTGGGAATAATTCTTTCCACCAGTAGAATTTTCATATAACAATAGTTATCAAAGCACCATTAAGATGGCGCCTTTCAAGTTTATTTACAGGTGACCATGTCAGAAACCCTTGAGTTGGGATCGACTTGAGGATAGGGTCCTGGTGGGACCAGAAGCGATCCAAGAAATGGAAGATCAAATGCAAACAATAAGACAAAGGATCAAGGAAGTGCAGGATCGAAAGAAAAGTTATGTTGATGTGCATCGTGTCGATCGTAGTTATGAAGTTGGCGATCAATTCTTCTTGTGGGTGAAACCGTATAAGAGTTTGATCAAGTTTGGAAAGGGTGCTAAACTCTCTCCTAGATTCATGGCATCCTTCGAGATTGTGGAAAGGAAGCGGCCTGTGGCATATTGACTAGCCTTCCCTGATTATTTGAGGCGTATGCACAATGTTTTTCACGTATCTGTTTTGAGACATTATGTTAGTGATCCTACACATGTTATTGACATGAGTTCCTTGCAGGTATCAGATGAGGGTGATCTCATGGTAGAGACAATCCCCATCCTGGACCATCGCATTCGACGTCTACGGCGTCGAATAGTAGATTAGGTCAAGGTCCAGTGGGACAACTATAGTGCACACTCGATGACCTAGGAGGACGCATATGATATGTGTCAGCAGTTCCCATTTTTGTTTGATAGTTAGACATATGATACTATGATACACTTTATTTAGACACTTACATACTGTGAAACTTCAGAATAAAGTTTAAAACAAGAGGGGGTGTATGTAACATCTCGCTCTTGCATGCACTGAGCAAACTTATTCTTTGAGGACATTTGTGTGCAAGTGATCTGGGTCGTTATACTATTGGTTTCTTTGATTATGATTATGAGACATTGTGGATTCGATGTTATGTTATTTTTGTTGTATTTACATCGACAGGTTCTATTGACTGGGTTCTCCTGAGTCTGCAGGAAACATCTGGCTCTTGCATGCACTGAGCAGACTTATTCTTTGAGGAGATTTGCGTGCAAGTGATCTGGGTCGTTATACTATTGGTTGCTTTGATTATGATTATGAGACATTGTGGATTCGATGTTATGTTATTTTTGTTGTATTTACATCGACAGGTTCTATTGACTGGGTTCTCCTGAGTGTGCAGGACTCTGTATGTTGAGGATGTCGAGGCATCGATGAAACTCTGTGTACTCTGTATCAAGTCAGGAGTGGACTGTTAGGGTTTTAATTTTGTTGATGTGACATATGTACATATGATTAGATGTTATGATGTTGATTATTATTGTTGATATGATTTTTTCATGGATGCAGGCTGACGATAGCTTGTCGACTAGACTCACATTTGGAGTAGAGGGGTCATGCACAACAACCAGAGACATTGAGGGAGAGGTGTGGCAACATCCTTGCCACAGCCTACTAGCACTCCCACTGTGGCTCGAATTGTAGGTTAACAATTACCTAGTTCGAGAAGATCCATGATGTCATGAGGGTAGACTCTGACAATTTCTCATGATGATTCTAAGGGGCACGCAATAAGGCAGGATCCTTATTCTTTAGAGGCCCTTAGTCTCCCACAAGATCACCTGATAGAGTATTGACTCCAGGGGTTTGACGTCTACCAAATTCAATCAAGAGGTGAGTGGCACCCTTGGAGCACATAGTGTGTCTTGAAGGGAGCACCACGCAAATGAAACAGAAAGAGGCGAGTGGCACCCTTGGAGCATGTAGTGCATCCTGAAGGGCATGTCATGATTTTAACTATGGTAAGTTAATAAACCTAGTGCCTAGAAAACTATGCCTCCTTAGGACCTGGTCGGCCTTAAAATGAATGATGTGATAAGTAAAGTTTAATAACAAAATTTTCCCTTAAGAATTGTCGCCAAGACTAGTGAATTGAAAACCTAGGTCTGAGTAGAACCTTTGAACAAAAAAAAAAACTAAGTAGACATGTAACAAGAAGGGGGTAAATAAAATTCAAGCATTAATAATTAAAGTGGAAATTTTAATAAAGTTTTAATTAAAAAAAGGGGCAATTGGTTGTTTTATTCTAAACCTGCTAATTCTGAACTTAGTTAGAAAAAGGGGAAACTTAAAGAAAAAGGGAAACTTAAAGAAAGGGGGGAAACTTAAAGAAAAAGGGAAACTTAAAGAAAAGGGGAAACTTAAGGAAAAAGGGGAATGTCTAACTTAGTAAGAAATCTAGCCTTTGAAACTTTCTATTTATGAACTCAACTAGGAATTAAGTAAGGTGTAAGTCATTTAAGCATTGTAAGGGGATAATGGGACACCAAGGAGCGTTTTTAGGAACGTTTTTGAGTGGGTGAGGGAAATATCAATATTTAATAAATTGATTTTCTGGTGCAACTAGGGGATCGGGCGACATGTGTACAGGGGAGGTTTTTCCTAATTAAATAAATGAAAAATGAATCTAATGAGGGTTTTGGAAACTAATGACTAAGAAACTCTATAAAAAGGAATGGAGAAGGAGGAGTATGGATCACATATGGCTTGCGTAACGTTACATTGCTGAAATTTCATATTGACTGAACTTTCTAGTGTGGGAGTTGGGATAACCATCTCAAGTAACGAGTGGTAGCTTGACCTTGCGAGGAAATCTGGGTGCTAGCATTCTCTAGTATTGTGTGTGTGGCCCCTTTGCAGCTCAGGGGGATAAGGGGGAAGAAGAGTACCCCTAGCGTTGGCTAGGAGGTACCAGTGAGGTCTCATCGGTCAGAAAGCGGGATCTGGACAAAGCGAGTGTGCAGGAGGACATCTTCAACTCGTCGTCGTCAGTAAAGGTATGCATGTTGAAGTATTTACTTGAAATAAATTTAATTTACACTTGTTTATTTTACTGTATTTGGATGACGATTTCATTTCCATGATCTTTCCATGCACATGTATTTCTACGGTAATTCTAACAGATTATTTTTTTGTAAAATCATAATTTGTAATGGTAATCTGACAAAAGAAAAAGAAAACTATTTGTGCATACATAACCACATTGGAAGAACTATTGCGTAGGATATAAATGGTTTTCTTCCGAATTTTGGTAAGAATGTAGGTCTCCTTAGGGATTCCTTGAGAATTATGTTATCAATGTAATCCCCTTGTCACTTGATTTGTCTTGTAAGAAACCTTTCTATCCACCATATCTTTTATTTTTGAGTTACTGTCTAATTGTGCGTGGCCAGAATGAGCCTCGGACTCAAAACCTTGTCTGTGCTTTTGTATCTCCTGCCTGCATTTTTTTTATTCCTTGATTTCATTTTTTTTCATTATTTTGTTCTCCACGGAGAAGGTCTGGATGTAGATTTGTGTTTTTATCTTTTGTTCCTTTATCCTTTAAGTTATTACTTTGTGCCTGAGCAGTCGACCAAGAGCCGAATTGACTGTCTTTCACTCCGGTGTTAAATATTTAGATTCAAATGCCCTGCTTTCCTGTGCATGGATAATAACTGTAGGATCATTTATCTTCCCAACAAGGAATCCTCTCCTGGTTGTTTATTCCCTCCTTAGCCTCTACGATTATTGTGATTTACTCTCTCAATAAGTAGGAAACCAACCCAGCAACAATGAAGGTTTTATAGAACAACCCACAAATTCGTGAAGGCTTTATCGAGATCTCCTTTAATCATTGAACATGGTTCAGGGGCGTATTACTCTGCTTGTTACCTAACAGGATTCTGACGTTGCAAGAGTTAAATCTTCTTGTGTATTTGTGTTAACCTCTAGCGACTGCAGATGTCTGCGTAGACCCCAATCCAATCTGATGCTCAGATCGTTAACTAGTTTGTCCGGAAGTCTCCAGTTGCGATCAGGAACCCATGTCTGCAATTTCTCATTTTCCTTCAGACCATTCCTACATCCAAACACTCTACCCACTTGTTGGCAACCAACGATTCAGTCAAATTTTATCATTTTAAAAAGTCATCACCAAGGGATAAAAAAAAATTGTAGTTGCCTCCTGCTTATACTTACAAATGTTTATGTCTTTTGGTTTTGAGGAGATTCATTGGCCTAGTTGAGTATGAGAGTTTTTCGTTTTTTCCTATCGTTTGTTTTGTTTAATTTCATGAATGGAAGCATGAAATTAAAAAAAAAGGTTTGTCTTGGGTAATCATTTTACGATTTGTGATTTCTTTGTTTCTTTTGTTAAAGGTATTACACCTAAAGGGCATCTACATGCTCATAAACCTTAAAGTTTGTAGGCTATATGATTAATCCATTGCCATTAATGTATTCACTTTGGGAGATGTAATTGAGTATCAATCTATGGTTGATTATATGTTTGTTACATTTGATATGCTTGATGGCGTAGAACTTTGGGTTAAATTCAAAATATGAATATTGCTCTTACTAGTCGTATCACAATCCTATCACCCTAGTACAGGACTGATGTACTTACAAATCCACATCACCCTATTGTCATGCATAATGTAGACTCAGATTCATTACTCGAATAGGTAAGAGGTAATGGTTTGGGTTAGTTTTCATTACACAGGGTGGTTTACAAGCCTACGTGTCCTCTAGTTCTTTATCACTCAAAGCTCAAATTAACAAGTATGATAGCCTCCCAAGTCTGTAGATATCGTGCCTCTTCCAATTTCACAGACCTCTCCCTATTTTTTGTGTATTGGAAAGTGAAACCTCCCTCTCGTTGCCTCTATTGTGTCTGTGTGATAACACCCATGGCTCCCATAATAAGAATTGAACCTAATGGTTCGCAAGCCCTCCTCACCCACGATGATTCCATAAGCGATATACAGGCACATGGTTGGGACATTTTCATCCGAAATTTTGAGGGTTATGACCTACCAGTTGCACAGGCATTCACTCAATCGCTTGATGGATCTAAAGCTAAAGTTGAGGATCTGCAACTCGAAGTAACCGAGGATTCTATAGCACGAGCTACAGGACAGTCATAGGAGGGATAAAGATGGTTCAAAAATGAAAAATTATAAGGTGTGTCTTGGAGTCTGTTCATGGTCTCTAAGAAATTGAAATGTTTCCCTAAAGGTACACTGATTACTCTCTTAAAACCCTTATCTCACATCCTTCTTCTAATTCTTAAATAGTTCATAATTTGTGAGGGAAGATATGGCTTAATTTTCTTGTATCACATCTTCCTATTGATGATTTTTCTAGGGTTCAAGTTAAATATTCCTTTCTATCTGTTTATGAGCCTCCATAAAATGTCTAAGCATTATCAGAGACAGATTTTAAAACCTCTGTCTAGCCTTTTCCACCATGGGCTCATTCGAATTCTGTTGTTGTCACATCTAGCTAAAATTGGGGATACTTGGGAAGATTTCCTGTGTAGAAACAACTTCATCATACCCGAGAACACAGTAGAATTGCCTCTCATTTTCAATACAAACCCTAGTCCCTGTAACCCTATCACTGAAAATCAAAGTGTTGATCCACATGAAGACCATGCAACCACAGAAAGAAATTTTGTTGTTGTTCAGAACCCTTTGGGAAAAAATCCACGATATGATTGCGTGCCTAGAAAATCGTTAGAGGAGGTTATAGATGTGTTAAAGGAGAGGGTTTCTCATGCTCCTACTGTTGAGCCGAATCAGGGTTTCATTAACAAATCAATTGTTAAGAAAAATCACAAACAGAAAGAACATGGTAATTCGGATTTGAGTTTTGTAAACAAAAGATCATGCAAGTTAATATCCATAAATATTAGAAATTGCCAGCAATATCATCAGAGCTCGATCCCAGTGATCGAGGTCGATGATCACTTATCCGATGATGATATCAATAAATTTCTTTCCCGAGAAGATGTGTATAACTAGTTCCTAGGAAATAAAATTGGTATTGAAGCTATACAATACGATTTTGTTTCTGACCTATCGTCGTTCCTAAAAAATCAAGAAGGCTTCGCTGGTATAAGCCACGATTTGAAGTAATCTATAGAACAGACCAAAGCACCCATTGCAAAGCACACTCAACCTCTGCCTCCTATAGCATCTGCACATTGTGAAAATTGTCTCAAGTGGGTTGAACAATACTACAGAGATATACCTTATCTCCAAGCGCAATTAAATCATATGATAGCTCAAAACTCCTCTCTTGAAAGGAAAAATGAATAATTAAAGGCATGCATTCGATCCAACGCTGACCGGGCAAGTAAAAGGTTCAAACTCTCTAGTAATGTGATTATCAAGAATCCAACAAATTTCAACACTATTATTAACTCAGACTTATCAGATGCTTCATTGTCTAATCTCTAAACGGTAAAGAATTGTTTTGATTCTCTTTGATTTGATTTTGTTGGAAACAATAGATAGTTAGATTTATTTTGATTTTGTTGTTAATTTAAGACTAGCTACAGAATCTCACGATTTTGTAGCCAGTCTATTTGTAAAAATTAGTTTGTATTGTTATCTAAATTCAATTTCATTTTATCATTTTCAGGAGAAAAGCAGTTATGATTTTATTCACAAAGAGAAGAAATCATGGATTATGTGTTGCATGGCTTAGTGACTTCTCATTTTGTTTAAACAATTTCATTTATGTAATTAATTTTGATGAACAAACTCCTACAGGAGTGTTTCTTTGTTATCCTATTTTTGTAAAGCAATCTAATTTTCTGGGATTACCCTTTATATTGCATGATAAGATGTTATTGATCCAAGACAGGTTTAAATAGTGGTTGTTGTTTAGTAGTAAGGACAACTTTTCTGGGACTATAGTACATGGACATGTAATTTTTGAATTGATATGGGAAAACAATTCACTTTTGGCTTTAGACCTGTGTGAATTGGGCAATACTTATTCCATTGCATTCTCATGTTATTTCTATGTTATGAATTATCATCTTGTTGATTTAGATTTATCCTGTCTTCGCATGATATTTCATATCGATGATTATTTGAATGTTGTCCATAATATGTTGGTTCATTTTGTACGTGATCAATTGATCATTTAATTATTATTGAGTTTATTTCTGATGTTAAATGATGGATAATATCAATGCTCAGAATTGAGTTTTCTTTCATTCTTAGATATTGATTATCTTAAGATCACGGGATTTTTAATTAAGTTATCTTTCTGTTGTTATTAATTTACTCCAAATATCAAACACTTCTTTGAATTTATTCTGGAAGTACTAGTATTGTTCTATCACAGGTTTCCCTTAAATGCAGGACAAGTTGGAGCTCAAACAACATAGAGAGATATACGCAGTTTTGTTGATCAGCGATAGGTTAGTATGTGTGTTATTTAATTAAATTATTTATTATTGAAACATTGATTGCATTAATTAGCTTTGATTGTTTATGTGTCATTGTTTCAATCGTATTCGCTTAGTATTTATTAGTTCGATATCTTCAAACATTAGAAAGATTTATGTTCTTAATTTATCTTTTTAAAACACTATTACAAACATCCATTTTCACAAGATTTCAAGTAAATCTTGTAAACTGTATATAGATTGTTTATAATCACTTGTATATTCACGTTTTTAGTTGAACACTTGTAATTAGTATATAGATTGTTAGAATCATAGCTTTAGATTAGTTTATTTCTTTTACTGTTTTTAGGACTCTAGTTGGCTAACGGAGCCATTAAACCCGTCTGGTTAGATCATACCAAACGGCTTGGGTTAATTAGACAAACCCGGTCTGGATCTGATCTTCCCGTTGACGATGTGTCACTTATGCCCGTCAACAAATGGCGCTAGAAGGAGGGCCTAAAATTAATTGATGGCACGTGGAGGTCGCAAGACCCCTCCAAATAATCATTCTCCTGTTGTAACGCGTAGTCGCTCAGAAAAAAATGTTACACTTGAAATAGCTACTACCTCAAACGATACCCCTAATATTCTCGTCGAACCAGTGACACCAATTCCTCAGGGGATTTACATCCAATAAATTGTCTGCTAGTCACTCATAAGAACTCAAAGTGCCTTATCCCGTATCAAAAAACCTGGTCGACAACTTAATCAACCCCATGATTTTACAAATCTTCAAGAACAATTTCAAGGCATTGGTCTACCTAGAAACACTGTAGGTGATAATATTACCAATCCTGTTGATGCTCTTATCCTTGGTGCTGGAGGATCTGGTATTCCACCATCCCCACCTGGTTCTTCTCCACCTTCTTCGGGAGGCAAATCCTCGGACAAAGGAAGTTCTTCATATGAACCATCTCAACCTTTGACTCCGCCAAATCCCATGGAAAATAAAAATAATCATGCCAGACCTTGGCTTGATCAATATGTTGTGGTTGTGCCTGGACCCCAACACCCATTGCCTAAACATTCGGAGAAATGGCTGCCCAAATTTGATCCAGATTCTAAGCAGTTGGTTGAGGATCATATCAAGAAATTTATGTTAGTTCTTAGACTCTGGAGTGTCGAACACAAAGATGTCGTGTTCATATTATTCCCTTACACCTTTAAGGGGAATTCCTCAACCTGGTATTTTTCCCAACAGCCTCAGACCATTGTCTCTTGGGACAAGTTTGAAACTTGTTTTCTAGAAAACTTTGGAGATGATAAATCTTCAGAAGTCTTAGTGATGGAACTCTCTAGTTTAAACATGAAACCTAAAGAAAAATTTAAATACTTTAACCAGAGATTCCTAACACAAAAAAACAAAATCCCTGCAAATTCCATGCGTACAGAAAACTTAATTGTTGCATATTATACAAATTCCCTAGATAACAACATAGCCATATGGGTTGAAAGGTCCAAAAAGAACACGTTGTTAGAATCCTTTGAGGAGGAAAGTCAGATTGAGAAAGATATATTGAGCTTAAAAGATAATCTAAGTAGTGAAGTTGAAACATATTCATCTTCTAAGAAGAAAATAGAAATTCTCACTAGACCTCCTCAACCTAAAAATCAACAAGAAACATTAGACTTGGAGAGCTTGCAGAAATCTTTCCAAAAATTGTCCAATCGGGTCATTGACTTGAAAATATATATCGAGGAGGCATCTATAAGTAAAGGAATTTTCAAACCTCCTTATAGAAAACCTTTATCTCCAAACCGACCAAACTCGACCACATAAGGTCTAAATTTTGAAAGTTTACAGTATGCTTTGCAAACAATATTAGAAGCATGTGAAAGTTCTGTTTCTTCTCCTCTTGAAAATCATGATGATAAAGTTGAGTAAGAGGTACCAGAAGAGTTTTGGCACAGGGGCAGACTGTAATGTCCCTTTCCAAATAGGATCTCCAGAGAGGAGGCTTAATGGTTTAAACCGCCCCGTTAGACTATAGCTAGGGCCAAAGAGGGGTAAACAGGGTTACTAGAGGTCACTCTAGTCACAACTGTTATATTCAGAAAGTGACATTGAACTAAAAAGGGTTAAAAGCACTTTTAATTCATTATGAGCTAAAAATAGAAGTCAACAGCGAATTAGAGCTTCAAAAGTGATTTAGGGTTTTGGAAGTCAACAGTGAATTAGGGTTTCAGTGACCTAATTCATCATTATGTAGATTATGACTTGTCATTGAGGAGAAGAGGCGCATCTCAGGAGAGATAGTTTAGTGTATTCTGGGAGGAAGACACCAGTTGGCTGATTTCGATGTTGAAAGACACACCCTAGTCACGAAGAAGATCATCTAGGTCTTCCATCATTCTTCATTGATTCCACAGTGCTCCCATATTCCGGGTATTATCTTTTAGTTGCTTAGTTGTATTCCAGCTAAGATCCTTTTGTCTTTTGATCTAGCCGAGTGTTGTTATTTTATTCAGCCGTAGTTGCTTATTTGTATTCCGACTAAGATCCTTTGTCTGTTGATCTAGTCGAGTATTGTCAGTTTATTCAGCTGCATTCTGCCATTTTGTAATCCATGGAGATATAATAATACAAACTTTGCGGTCCTTTGTCACGTTTATTATTTGTATGATCATTTATATTTTGTAAACCTTTGATCCTACACACACATTAGCAGTGTTTCTTAGACTAGCCAAGTCAGGAACATTACAGTGGTATCAGAGCTTTAGTCCTGCCAGCCTGTGACTAAAGACAATGAGTGCAGTAGAAGACCCAGAGGGTCATGAACACGTAGGTGAAGAATATGTCACTTACAACAGGCATCAGGAAAGAAGGAATAGGCTTGATTTTCCCCCTTTTCCTTCTAGATCAGAGGAAGAGGAAGAGGCACACAGAGAAGCAGAGAGAAAGGTAGAGCGTGAGGTTGAGCATGAGGCAGAGAGGATGCTAAGAGATAGATATGAGTGACCAGAGGGAAGTGGCAAGGCCCCCATAGATCCAGAGGCAGATTTCATGCAGGTTATCAATGAACCATGTCTCATTCCTTGGCATAGGTGGTTGATAGATTAGCTAGAGTGGGCACCCCAGATACACAAGTCTCACATGCATCACAGGGGAACTCGGGAGCAGGCAGTAGACCCCAGTCACCCTCTCCCACATACACTTCTGCGAGTAGTATTCTCAGACCCTTGTTTCCCAGTTTCCAGAGGGCACCCCTGGTAGCAGCACCGCCACCGATAGCACAGAGGCCACCCACTCATGCCGACGACATTGCAAAGTATAGGAGTGAGTACGCAACATTGGGTCATGAATTCCATCAGAACATGACCTTAGTCGAGTACTATGGACTCTGACTTAGGAACCACCCCAGAGAGTCACGGAGGGGAGGACCACAATAGCAGTAGGGGCATAACCTCGATTTCATCTGAAAATTTGGGAAACTCACCATCCCTAGTTTCGACGGATCGTCCAAATACACCGCTAGAGCTTGGGTATAGAAGCTAGACACGTATTACAAGCTCAACCAAATGACCGAGACAGAGGCCATCAGTTTTGTAACCTTACACTTAGAGGGTGAGGCACATGAGTGGTGGTATCATGGACTGGTGACATTGGGTCACAGTCGCATCACCTTCTATAGGGAGTTTACAGATAGGCTCATGGACAGGTTTGACGGGAAGGATCATGAGATACACTTCAGGGATCTAGCCCAGTTGATAAAAATTGGCACAGCAGAGGTGTTCATCACAGAGTTTCAGCAGGTAGCCGTGGTAGTGATAGATATATCAGAGCCCAGGATGATCATGCTATTCACAGAAGGACTCACAGAGCCTTTGAGAGGATGGGTGAAGGCATACAGGCCTCCCACTTTGTAGGATGCCATCCTTCGCACTCAAGATCTATCAGACTCAGTGCCAAAGACTAAAACTTTCTCCAAACCATTTGTGCCCCAAAGGGATCGATACAGAAAGCCATTCCAAAAGAATGGAAGGGTAAGGAGAAGTTGGATGATGAGACTAGGTGAGAGGTTATGAGGAAGAATCTTTTCTTTAGCTGCAGATATCCTTAGGTCCCAGGCCACATATGCATGGGCAAGGGAGAGATTCATTATATTGAGGTAGCAACAGACAGCGTGGACAATGAGGAGGAGGAGAAGGACAATGGATCCACTAGTTTAGAGGAGGAGTCAGCACCAGCAGAGGAGCAACCTCCCCGTAGACAACCGACACCAGCAGGATCCCATCCTCCAGTAGTCCCACAACCACATAAACAGGCTAACAGGAGGAAACCAGCAAAGGGAGGTGTCATAGCGACTCTTTCTGGTGCTCCCAGGTATGATACCCTCCATATCAGAGGGATTATTCAGGGGCAACAGGAAATCTCCCTGATAGATGGTGGGGCCACTGACAACTTCATCGATGCTTCACTAGTATCGAGACGGGCACTTCAGACAGAGGAGTTTGAGGGGTTTGATGTTGCGGTAGCAGATGGCCACACAGTGGAGTGTCTAG
>SNQJ01S0041768.1:163845-212106 GCA_010110895.2 Picea sitchensis
TGGAAAGCTATAAAGGAAGGGTCAGTGACCTAATTCATCATTATGCAGATTATGACTTATCATTGAGGAGAAGAGGCGCATCTCAGGAGAGATAGTTCAGTGTATTCCGGGAGGAAGACACCAGTTGGCTTATTTCGGTGTTGAAAGACACACCCTAGTCACCGAGAAGATCATCCAGGTCTTCCATCATTCTTCATTGATTCCGCAGTGCTCCCATATTTCGGGTATTATCTTTTGGTTGCTTATTTGTATTCCGGCTAAGATCCTTTTGTCTTTTGATCTAGCTGAGTGTTTTTATTTTATTTAGCCGCAGTTGCTTATTTGTATTCTAGCTAATATCCTTTGTCTGTTGATCTAGTCGAGTATTGTCAGTTTATTCAGCCACATTCAGCCATTTTGTAATACAAACTTTGCAGTCCTTTGTTGCATTTATTATTTGTATGATCATTTATATGTTGTAAGCCTTTTATCCTACACACACATTAGCAATGTTTCCTAGACTAGCCAAGTCAAGAACATTACAGGACCCAGGGTTTAATACTCAAGAACGCACCAACAAGCCCTAACTACTGGCCCTTTCGGAAACACCTGCGAAGCAGGTGCAGTCTCACCCGGAGTATCTATAGGGGGTTGCAGGACACAGGTGTCTACAACTAGAAGGAATGTAAAGTGGATTCAAAGCAACAACACACAACAACCTAGTATTCTTTATCTTCCTTAAACGTACTACGCAAGTTATATTTCAGATCTAACACAATATCACAATAACAACATATCAATTAACAGAGAACACAACATCAATCGCACACAACACAAGATATACGTGGTTCACCCTCTCTCTAGGGATATGTCCACAGAACTGTGCTCTATAATATATTAGATGAAAGAATACAGTTCTATCTGCGCTCTTAGCTAGCAGATCTTCTCTTCTTCTCTCTCTTTCTATCCCCCCTGCACACCCAGCTGTAGGGTTGATCTTCGCACCCATCTGAAGATCTTACAATATAGACTTCTCTCACAATACAATACTTCTCTCTCAATAGCAATCCCTTCTCATAACATAATCTCATATATCAACAACAACAAAACCAACAACCCATCCTAGGTCCTCTTGACCTTTATTTATACATTACAATAGCTCACTGACAGCCTTAGGCTGATACCTAAGTGCCAAAACCCTAGATACCTAAACCCTAGGTATCTAAAACCCTAGGTCAACTTGACCCGTGTTTTTAGGGCTTCACCCGATTTTCTTTCCTTCCTTGTCGTGCAGTGCTCCAAAGCATTCAACGGTGGATTTTTCTGCTCACTGAGATTTCCATGATCCCTCTTTCTTTGTTGATCTTTCATCCTCAATCTCCTCATCCAACGTCTTTCTTTCTCTTACTTCACTCCATCTTTTCTAGTCTTCTTCTCACTTCAACCTAGTCTTAGTCACTGTGTCTTCCGCGCAGTTCGCATTTCACCTTTTCTGTGTTAATATTCGCTTACTTCCATACCCAAGGGCCAACAGGCCCCCAAAACTCACCTGTGACTCGTCTCGAGGCACTTCAGATCTGATTCTTTTGTTTTACTTTGATTTCAGACTACTCAGAGCAGCCTGTGATTCAACTCTATGCCTCCCTTCCTTCCTTGTGAAGAATTTGTTTTCTATGTCTGGTAGCCAGTTTCAATTGCACCTGGTACCTAGAGCCTTTTCCTCATGCTTTTACTGCGATATGCGAGGCATTTGGTTGTCATAATATAATTTCAACTGGCTCTCGTTCACCAACCCTTCCTTCCATTCTCCATTCAAAGTCTTCAACTTCACAGCCCCTCCCTCCATAATATAGACAACCTGATATAGCCCAAGCCAATGCGTTCTGAACTTCCTTGGGTGCAACATGAATTTTCTATCATAGATCAATACCATATCTCCTTGCTTTAACTCTTTCTTCTTGATATGCCTGTCATGGTAGGCCTTTTCTCTTTCTTTCTGAGCTTGCTGATGGAATCCTACAATAAATTTGTCTTTTTCGAGATCAACCAACTGCATGAGCCTCTCTTGAACAACACCAGTGTTGTCCATATCTGTAAAGGCTGCAATCCTTAGAATAGGAACCAAATATTTCATGGGTACAACTGCTTCTAGGACATAAACCAACTTAAAGGGAGTCTTCATGGTTAGATTTTTGCAAGTGGTTCTATAGGCCCATAACACTGTTGGTACTCTTCAATCCCAGTCATCCCTATTCACACTGCATATATTTGTCAACGTTGTCTCCAAGATCTTATTGAATGCTTCAACTGCCCCATTTTCTTATGGATGATATGGTGTGCTCTTCTGATTGTGAACTTCAAATTCTTGGGTCAAGGCTTCAATGGTCTTGTTAATAAAATGTGTGCCTTGATCACTCATCGGGGTCTTCGGGCATCCAAACCTAGTTATGATATCATCAAATATGAAGCGCGTAGTTGTAGTTGCACTACATTCCTTGACTTCTCTTGCTTCATCCCATCTGTTCAAGTACTTTGTCGCAGTGATTATGTATCTATCTCCTGTGCACTTTCCTGGTGAGTTTATAGGTCCCATGAGGTCAATGGCCCATTTCTCAAAGGCTTGTAAGGTTAGCTAGGGTGCTAATGGCATCTCATCTCTTCTAGATGGCTTCCCAACCCTTTGGCATACATCACAGGCTCTGTAATAATCCTTAGCACCTCTATGTAAAGTAGGCCACCAAAGGCCAGCTCTAAGAACTTTCCGCATTGTTTCTTTCCCTGCGTAGTGTCCTCCTATGATGCCTTCATGTTCTTTTGCAAGGATCAATGGTCTCTCTGCTTCCATAACACACCTCCTTAATATCTCATCAGGTCCCATTTGTATAGTTGTCTAGTTATAAGTGAAAAATCTGTAGCGCGCACTACCAATTGTTTCTTCTGAATAACCGTATAGTCACTAGGTGCCATTCTTGTTGATAATAACTGGATTATTTTTGTGAATTGATCATCAATCTTCATGATGGCCAGTGACTGTGCATCTGGCAGTGTATCCTCCAAACTAGTAGGTTCCTCTCCAAGTTCCAACCTCGACAAGTGGTCAGGACCTTTGTTCATCCTTCTTGGTTTTACCACGATCTCAAAATCATATTCCTGAAATAGTAGAAGCCATCTGCATATTATTCCCCCCAACACTAGCTTGTTGACTAGGTATTTCAATGTAGAGTGATCATCAGTAAACATTTTAAAATTTCCTCCCAACAAGTAGTGGTGAAACCTCTGCAACGCATACACCATGGCTAAACCTTCCCTCTTAGTGGTGGTGTAATTAATCTCAGTTGTTGATAGCTTTCTACTAGCAAAGGCTAATGGGTGGTCGTTGGGTTGATGTCTCATGTTCCCGGTTATGCTAACACTGCTCCTGATGCAATAGAATATGCATCGACATGCACATGAAATTCCTTGCTCCAATCTAGGAAAACCAGAATAGGCGCAATAACCATTTTTTGTTTCAGTGTGTCGAAGCTCCGGTGGCATTCTTTTGTCCAATGAAACTGGAAGTCTTTCTTCAAAAGCTTCTCCATGGGTGTTGTAATCTGTGCATAGCCTTTAATGAACTTCCTCTAGTATCCAGTATGTCCCAGCGTAGTGCGCAGCTGCTTGACTAAAGTAGGAGGGGGAAGATCGACTATAATGGCAATCTTAGATGGATCTACCAGCAATCCCTGCTTGCATACGATATGACCTAACAACACCCCGAAGGGTGAAAAGAAGATGCACTTCTTTATATTTAAGGCAATCTGACATTTCCTGCACTTATCCAACATTAGTCTTAAACATTCAATATGATTTTGCAAAATGTTGAAAATAGTCCAATCATCAAAATATGCTTCTAGAAATTTATGTAAAAACTCCTTGAATGCTTCGACTGCCACCCTAGAAAATATGTATGGTGCATTCTTCAATCCGAACGACATCACTGTATACTGGTATGATCCCCATTCTGTTGCAAATGTGGTCTTATGGCGATCTTCCTTGGAAATCATGATCTGATGGTATCCCAAAAATCCATCGGTGAAGGAGTAGACCTCATGTCCTCCTACATTGTCTAGAACTTCGTCAACGAATGGTGTAGGGAATGGGTCATGCAAATAGGCATCATTCAACTTCCTGAGATCTACACAAATCCTGATTTCTCCAGTCTTCTTATCCTGCACCACCATAGGGGTTATCCAATTTGACTCTTCAACAGGTTCTATGTTTCCTGCTTCCAGCATTCGGTCCAGCTCCATCTTCACTTTCTCCTTATATTTAGGGTTTAATCTGTAAGGTCTTTGTTTGACTGGCCTTGCATCTGGTTTTAAGGGAATTTTCATCTCTCCGATGGGCCCTTTAATGCCCTTCATATCAGTGAACTTGGTTGGAAACAATTCTTGATATTCATGCAGTAACTCTATGATCTTATCAGTAGTGGCAGCATCCCAATAATCTCCAACATTAGCAAGCTTCGATGTTTGTTTTGTTCCAATGTTGACTTTCTTGATTTTAATTGGCTGTCCAATGAAAGGTAGCTCAACTCCTGGTCCTTCTATGTCTCTTTGGCCTTTTGTTTTGGCGATGTTCACCTTCCTAGGATCATCGTCTTCATCAGCATTGATATTGTAACAGCCTTGCAGTTTCTAAAGAGGTGTAGTCCATTCATCCTCTTCTTTCTCCAAGGGGAGGCTAGGTGCCTCCTCAAACACTTTCTATCTTACAATCTGTAATACTTGATCCACTGTAGGATATTGGCTTTCAAATAAGAAGGTAGTTACAAAGTTTTGGGTCATACCTTCCCAATCTGTAGTGATGAGGCGCAGTTATGCTTGAAGGTACCAATTGATAGAGGTTGTGTCCAGTGTGTTGATGAATTTATGCACCCACTGCTCTTGAGGAATGTTGCTCCAAGCATCCTCGCAACTTCTCACATGGTCCTTCGGACAGCTTCGACCTATGTATCTAACTTCACAGCCTTCTATTTGCTCTGAGAACCGCGTTGTCATCAAAGTGCGACATTGTACCCAATCTGTAATGTTGTTTTTGTGTGTCCCCCGCCATCTTGTTGGGGTTGCTTTCAATGCCTCATCCAATGCCAACAATCTCTATTGTATTGGTACAATTTCTTCAAACTCCATCAAGAACACTTATAAATCATTTAAACCATCAAAGGTCGGCAAGTTACATATTGTTATGCCGATCTAGCGAACTTCTCTGGTCAATCTAGCACACCTTCTAGTAGATACTTCATACATTTTATTCTTCCAGTTCTCCAGTGCTTCTTCCGAATCTGATGAGCATGTGCACTCACTTTGCCAGTTTAAATTCCCATCTATTGTAGGATTAATGTAATCCTGTTGTCTGGCTGTCAATTTGTATATGTTTTCTAACTCATATGCATGGTCTTCTTCTATAATATCCCTCGGCCAAACCCAATTGTAAATGTAATATAAATGTGCTTAAGCTGGTGGGTTGTTTTGACCTCGTTTGGTAATGCACATCATGTGGCATAGGGCGCGCATGAACTGCGTAGTAAAATGATGTAATATGCACATTCTAGGATACCACGCACAGTAACTAAGGTGCGCGAAGTATGGAGGACAACGAGCATTGTGTATATGATATGTGTTATAGGCTGGTGAGCCAGTTATTATAAGCTGGGATGCTTATGTTTTGGTATTAGGCTGGAACGCCTAGATGTCAAAGGCCAATACACCTACTTTGTACATGACTCATGATTAATATAAAATACATCATTGCACACAAACCAACCATGATAAAAGAGATGGGGGATTGAACTTCACCAGTTAGGGAAAGGGAGGGCCAAAAGTCAAGGGAATATTATATTAATATTTCCTAAAGCGTAAAGTATGGATAATTATTTTATCCTAAGTTCTAAAGTTAGAGACAAGTGGACCAAAGTAACTTTTGATATGATAAGTGTCAAGTTGGAGACATGCATTCATATCATGGGGAACTTATCTCATTTGGTGATTTTTCACGGGATACCTTACCAGCAGCTTGACCACCATTCTCACCATCACTTCCACAAAGAGTTCACAGTGATTCTTTCCACACTCAGTTATCCAGTCAATGATTCCATGAAAATTTTCATGCATGCATTCCATTATCCTTGAGACATATATTTCACCATTCCGGAGCCTGTTCCCATAGCCCTTTTCGGTTGGTGTACCTGGTTAGTTTGGAGCGGGATTGAAGAAGCAGGTTGTCAGGCCCGTGAGAAACTCTTTGAGCGAGAGAATTGTTGTGGATTGATTCCTAAAGGTGCTAAACTGCAGCTACAATGCTCTGAGACTTCTGGTTCATCCTGTTGCTGAAGCCCTAGAAGGGAAGTGGGGAAACCAAGGGACTATTGAGCAGAGAAGGGGCACACTTCCTTGGGTGGGACAGGCATGTGGGGAATGAGAGGTTGTAGGCTATTAGTTGATTGAGCACCTGAGACGGAGTCTTTCCTGTTGTCCATGAGCCTTAGCCTGGATAGGAACCCTTTACCCTGGGTGGAGTTCAGTCCCAACTCGAGGGTGACTCACTGTTGAGAGTGATGAATAGTGTAGTCTATGGGTGGGAGGTTCGTCGACGATCTGTACGCAGTTGGTGACAATCTTTCTAAGATAAGTACCAATTGTATGATAAAATGATATGCTTCTTTTTTATTTACATGCCTATGTTACAGTTTATTATATATGTGATTATAATTGCTTGTATGTTTATGGGTAATTCCCTGTAAATGTTGCATATTTGTAGTTACTGTTATTTCAGTATAAAAGTCGTATGTTACAGAAAGTAATTGTTTGTTTATTTTTATATGTAAAGCTTTCACAAGAGTGTTGTATGTATATGTTTTAGTTGCATGCAGTTTAAAGAGTAAATTTATGTGGCATAGCTCAGTTGACTACTGGGTATGTTACTGTATGTTCCGCAGTAAGGGAACGAAAAATTTCCCTAGAGTAGCATGGTTCAGCCTCTAAAGGCTGGGAATGTTACCGAATGGTGTCAGAGTATGAGACATTGCTCTGGAGTGGTATACCCCATCCTGCGGGTGGCCGGGGGAACATTACAAATTGGTATCGGAGCTTCAGTTCAACACTGAGCTTGGATGGGCCAGAGGGGTTCAGTTGAAGCGAATATTCATAGAAGAGTAACTTTGAGGTGACCAAAATTGGAGTCATAGAGTGTCCATGGAAAAGGTTGGTGTGCTGGCGCGCGCGGTAAATTTTGGCACCGCACGGGAAAACGCTGGCATGCCAGTGTGCGTGGTGAATTGTGGTGCCGCACGGAAGATCATTATGTGCATATCCACACGCTGAATTTATCCTTGCGTGGTGAGCACACACATAGTAATGTGCACATGGGGTGCGCAAGTATTTCTTAACACAGAGGAGTTTTGTTGGTACGCGCATAAGTATGAGAATAAATTTTTTTGCAACAGTGTATTCAGTAGTGTGCGCAAATAATTGGGTGTGATGGAATTTGTTGAACTAGACATGGTGCATGCATAGGATGAAATGCATGTGGAATATTGGTATGCAGTACCAAAACTGTGCGCAGTGGATATTGGCGCACAATGCAAGAGTAGTGTGCGTAAGCTGTCGGTGCGACGAAGAAGAAATGCACAGTAGATTTAGGTGCGTGGAAAATCTTTTTACCTTGTGATATTGCTATGAACGAGAAATATAAATGAACAAGTCAAAGTTTAGTGCACACGAAGTCGCTTGGAAGGCGATGAGTCTGAGTTTGAATTGCATAATAATAAAATAAAAGGAAACACACAACCGCATCGAAGCATTAATTAAAAAGAATTCAGAGTTTTAATTTCCTTCAATTCAGACAGATGAAAATAAAATATAAGATTACAAGAAAAAATTATTATAAAAGAAAACAAGATTCATAACATCACCAGATAGAAATTGTAATAAAACAGTCTAAAATCCGTTTATGTATTTATATAATCGTATTAATCACAAAATTACAAAAAGGGTGATGACAGAAGTTAGCCTGTTGTGAAAAGGGTCGTTTAAAGAACAGGCCTATCATCTCTGGTACTCTTTACCCCCACTACTGGTTGTTCAAAATTTGTTGAGACATGCTTATTTTAGTTGAAGACTTACTTCATCTTAGCGATCTCCGCCTTTAAGGAAGAATCTAACCAGATCGGTTGATTCTCTCCAACACTTTTGGTCACTTCAGCCGTAGATTCCTCCTTCTTCTGTCGCTTGCTCCTTTTCTTAGCGGCTGGCCTATTGATGACTAAATCCTTTATAGTGGGATTCATCCTGGCTTCCAACCACGAGTCTATAACTGGCTCTATGTGAAAATTAGTTACTAGAATGTGCGCAAGGGCCCTTTCCTCCTTATTCGCAGGAAAGTCTGGCATGTTGCTCGAATAACCAGTCTCACTCAATTTAGCCTTGTCCATGTATATTAGGTTATGGATATTGAAAGGTGTTTTTACAGAGAGCAGAAAGTCGAGCAGTTTGGAGATTACTTCAGTTATGGATACGCAGATACCTTCATACTTGGGGAGTGGTAATTATAGAATTCCATTTATGAAGCGCATACAGATTACGTACAAGAACGTTGGGTTTCCATGCTCGGCCATTCCATTTTGAATGATTAGCTTTTGAGTTCATTACATGGTGAAATTCAGTTGACGTCACATGGTTGTGAAGTACCGAACGAGTGAATCAGGGTGATCTGACTAAGTCGTCGCTCGCTCCACGAGTGGTGGATTTGGCATGTTGAGACACGTGATACCGCGTCTTGGTGAAAGTGGTTTTGGCAAACCACCTTCTTGCACAAGTGTATCTCTGAAGGCACTGCAAATATGTGTTTTTGAGACTTGGGTCTTATCTAGAATTGTCGTGGTGATAACACCAGGAAATTGGGAGAGACAATTCTGATGTGTATATTGAACCAAAATGGTGCATATTCTCATGAATTGTTGAATTGTTAGCCTGATAAGTTTCGATGGCTGCACGTTTTGTAGAATTAACAACAACTCGATCAGATCAGACCAATGTAGATTCCATAGGAATGGAATAAGCACAGGGGAATTACAGTCAGCAATATGAGAGAAGAGGGGTGGATGTCCATTTGGGCATGGAAGGAACGAACTCCAACGGGCATGGAGAAGAAAGGAATGAAGATATGAATATGGCTGAGACCATTAAGAATTTGTAGAAGGATGTACAAATCCATAAAGATGATAATGAAAGGCTTATGAAAGCCAAAGAGCAGCAGGATGACTTCAACATGAAGCTATTGGAGGGTTTGAACAGAATAGAAAAGAAATTGGTTAAGGAGAGTGGCTCAAGTAAATCTGGGAGTCACAAACCTTCAGAGGAGAAAAGAAAAGTAAAAAGTGATAGTAGACATCACCATCATTCCCAAAGGCATTCCAATAAGAGAGCAGGCAACAGCTCGAGTCTATCCCCTGTCAGAAGGTATAAGAGATCTGGGGTGGATGAGCTAAGAGGAGAAATGAACAAAATCAAACCTCCTACATTTGATGGTGAGCACAAGAAGGATGAAGATGCAGAAACATGGTTGCTAGGCATGAGGAAGTATTTTCAATTACACAATTATTCTTCTCATGCAGAAGGTAGAATCACTATCTATCAACTCAAAGGAAAGGCCTCCATGTGGTGGGATCAACTTGTGCAGGTACAACACATTGTAGAGAAAAGTGTTACTTGGAGGGAATTCAAGAAGTATTTTGAGAAGAAGTACTTGACTAAGAGGTACTATGACAAGAAAATGAAAGAGTTCTTTGAACTCAAGCTTGGAAGTATGACCATAGATGAATATGAGAGAAGGTTTTTGGAGCTGTTGAAGTATGTCTCTTTCATCAAGGATGAAACAGTCAAAATTCAAAGGTATTTAAGTGGATTGTCATCGTTCATCAGTGAAAAAATACAGTATGATGATCCCAAGACATTAGAAGAGACCACAAGGAGAGCTAAATTCCTATATGATCAGCAGAAAGAAAGGCCATCTTTCCAAAAGTCTTGGGAAGTCAATAAGAAATTCAAGATGGATCAGACAAAGAAGGGATCTAAGCCACCATTCTTCAGAAATAATCCACAAGGACAGCAAATGCCTGAAGAACCCAGAATGATTGACACAGGGAGCCAAGGGCCAAGACATCCACCTATGCAATGTTGGGGTTGTAAAGGGGACCATAGGTTCAGAGATTGTCCTCACAGAGGTGAAAAGGGTAGGGTTGTTCACAATGTACAACGAGATGAAACAGTGGAGGACATGGGCAGATATGTGCCAAGGATTTATGAAGCCCTAGAAAACAAGCTTGCAGAGTATCACTCCCACATGATTGAAGTGGAAGGTATGATCAACAACCAAACCCTTGCTATTTTGATTGATTCAGGAGCTAGTCATAGTTATATAGACCCTAAGATGGTGGAAAGTTTGCAATTACCAAGAAGCAATCATGGGAAATCCTGGTTGGTGCAACTGGCTACAGGAGCCAGAAGAAAATTTAATGAGATGGTTAAGTCATGCCTCATAGACATGAATGGATTGAACACCAAGGCAGATTTAAACATCTTGCCTTTAGCTTCCTATGAATTTCTAATTGGTATGGATTGGTTGGACCAACATCACACTCTCTTAGACTGTCACAAAAAAGCATTTACTTGCCTGGATGAGGAAGGGAAACTAAGGAAGGTACAGGGAATCCCCAAGCCAGTAACCGTTAGAGAAATTTCATCATTGCAGCTAAATAAATGTTACAGAAAAGGATGTCAAATAATTACAACTCATTTGGCAGAGACACTTAGAGATAAGTTACCAAATTTGGAAGATTATGCAGTCCTAGAAGATTTTGAAGATGTGTTCAAGGAGGTACCCGGACTACCCCCAAGGAGAGACATTGATTTCTCTATAAATTTGATGCCTGGAGCAGCGCTAGTGTCAAAGACTCCTTACAGAATGAGTACACCAGAATTGAAGGAGTTGCAAATGCAGCTTGAAGAACTTCTGAAGAAGGGGTATATACGCCCAAGTGTGTCACCTTGGGGTGCCCCAGTATTGTTTGTGAGAAAGAAATATGGAACACTAAGGTTGTGCATTGACTTCATAGAGTTGAATAAAGTGATTGTTAAGAACAAGTATCCTCTACCAAGGATTGATGACCTCTTTGATCAATTGAAGGATGAAAAGATATTTTCAAAGATAGATCTCAGATCAGGATACCATCAGGTAAGAATTAAAGAAGAAGATATTAGAAAGACTGCCTTTAGGACAAGGTATGCTCATTATGAATTCACAGTGGTACCATTTGGGTTGTCAAATGCACTAGTTGTTTTCATGTGCTTAATGAATGGTGGTTTCCGAGAGTATTTGGACAAGTTTTTCATTGTCTTTTTGGATGATATTCTTATATATTCCAAGTTAGAGGAAGAGCATGAACATCATTTGAGGATGTTGTTGCAAGTATTAAGGGAGTGTCAGTTTTATTCCAAATTGAGAAAGCGCTCATTTTATCATAAATAGATTCATTATTTGGGGCATATCATTTCAAAGGATGGGATAGAAATGGATCCTGAGAAGATAGAGGCCATTAGAGAATGGTCAGCACCGAAGAATGTGGCAAAGGTGAGATGATTCATGGGTTTTGCAGGCTACTACAGAAGATTTATTGAAGGATTCTCAAAGATTGCACACCCAAACACTTCTTTGCAAAGAAAGGGAGTGAAGTTTCAGTGGACACTGGATTGCGAGAAGAGTTTCCAACACTTGAAACAATTATTGACAAGTGCTCCAATATTAAGGATCGCAGACCTAGAAGAAGACTTCATCGTATGCACCGATGCATGTAATGAAGGACTTGGTGGAGTCTTCAGTCAAAATGGGTTTGTCATATGTTACGAATCGAGGAAGTTGAAGGATCATGAAAAAAACTATGCCGCTCATGATTTGGAGTTGGCATCCATAGTGCATGCCCTGAGGAAATGGAGACACTACTTCATGGGAAAGAGGTTTGAGCTAAGAACAGACCACAATGGTCTGAAATATTTATTTGATCATCCAAATCTAAATTCTAGACAAAGCAGATGGTTAGAATTTCTAAGAAAATATGACTTTGATATAAATCATATAAAGGGGAAAGATAATAAAGTGGTTGATGCACTCAGCAGGAAGGTGCATGAATTACATGCTACAGCCATTAGCATGTACCAAGCTGGTATTAAAAGAAAAATTCTGGAGGCTGCAAATGCAGATCTGCAATACAAAGAATTGGTAGCAATGCTACAATAGGGTAAGATGCTTCAGAAGGTGGATAATTATAAGTTGGGAATAGATGGAATATTGTTGCGCAAGAACAGGATTTTTGTTCCAAATGTCCAGAACTTGAAACGTATGATTTTTCATGAAATGCATAATGTTCCTCATGCAGGGCACCCTAGATATCAGAAAATCGTGGCAGTGATAAAGAGCCATTACTTTTGGCCAGGTATGAAGAAAGATGTTGTCGAGTACATCACTAGATGTATGGAATGCCAGAAAGTGAAAGCTAAGAATAGGCACCCAGCAAGGTTACTGCAACCTTTAACCATTCCTAAGTGGAAGTGGGAAATGGTGACAATGGATTTTATTACGGGATTGCCTAGAACATGCAAGCTGCATGATTCGATCATGGTGGTGGTGGACAAGATTACAAAAGCTGCCCATTTTATTCACTGAAAACTATGCACAAGGCAGCAAAGGTTGCTGATATTTTCATGAAGGAAGTGGCATGATTGCACGGGATTCCTAAAACAATTGTGTCCGACAGAGACCTGAAATTCACCTCGAATTTCTAGAAAGGATTTTTCAAAGGATTCGGAATGAATCTGAACTTTAGTACAGCTTATCATCCTGATTTGGATGGACAGGCAAAAAGGGTGAACAAGGTGATAGAAGATATACTGAGAATGTATGTGATGGACAAACCATCGAAATGGGAAGACTACCTACACTTGATAGAATTCATGTACAACAATGGGTATCAGGCATCATTGAAGATGAGCCCATTTGAAGCACTTTACGGCAGAAAGTGCAATACTCTGGTGAGTTTGGATAACCCAGCTGATAGGAAAATAGTTGGGCCAAAGTTGCTCAGAGAAATGGAGGACCAGATGACAAAAATTAAGCAGAATTTAAAAGCTGCCCAAGACAGACAGAAAAGTTGTGCTGATAAGAACAGAACCCACAGAGAATTCAAAGTGGGTGATCATGTTTTCCTAAAAGTGAAAGCTAATAGGAGTTCCCTAAAGCGAGGAAGCTGCACCAAGTTGGCAGCCAGATTTTATGGGCCTTTTGAAATCCTAGAGAGGATTGGTCCATTTGCTTATATGATTGCATTGCCTGCATCTATGTCTGTTCATAATGTCTTCCATGTATCATTGCTAAAGAAATATATACATGATGTTAATCATGTTATTGACTGGAATGTGATTCAGGTGGAGCAAGAAGGCACTTTTCAAGTGCATCCGGTGAGCATTTTGGACCGAAAAGTCAAACAGCTCTGGAACTGAGCCATAGGGATTGTAAAGGTTCAATGGACCTGGTATGGTTCTAAGGATGCTACTTGGGAGCATGAAGATGCAATGCAGACAGAATACCTGCATCTTTTTGAAAAAAATTGAAAACTTTGTTATATATGGGTGTATGATGCACTGAGGACAGTGCATAAATAAGGGGAGGGGATTGTAATATCCCTCGGTCGAACCCAATTGTAAATGTAATATAAATGTACTTAATATGGTGAGTTGTTTTGACCTCATTTGGTAATGCACGTCATGTGGCATAGTGTGTGCATGAACTGTGCAGTAAAATGATGTAATATGCACATTCCAGGATATCGCGCGCAGTAACTAAGGTGCACGCAGTATGGAGGACAACAAGCCTCATGTATATGATATGTGTTATAGGCTGGTAAGCCAGTTATTATAAGTTAGGATGCTTATGTTTTGGTACTAGGACGGAACGCCTAGATGTCAAAGGCCAATGCACCTACTTTGTACATGACTCATGATTAATATAAAATACATCGTTGCGCACAGACCAACCACGATAAAAGATATGGGGGACTGAACTTCACCAATTAGGGAAAGGGAGGGCCAAAAGTCAAGGGAATATTATATTTATATTTCCTAAAGCGTAAAGTATGGATAATTATTTTATCCTAAGTTCTAAATTTGGGGATAAGTGGACCAAAGTAACTTCTGATATGACAAGTGTCAAGTTGGAGACATGCATTCATATTATGAGGAACTTAGCTCATTTGGTGATTTTTCACGGGATACCTTACCAATAGCCTGACCATCATTATCACCATCACTTCCACGAAGAGTTCACAGTGATTCTTTCCACACTCAGTTATCCAGACAATACTTCCATGACCATATTCACTCATGCATTCCGTTATCCTTGAGACAGCCATTTCACCATCCCAGAGCTTGTTCCCATAGCCCTTTTCGGTTGGTGTACCTAGTTATCTTGGAGTGGGATTGAAGAAGCGGGTTTTCAGGCTCGTGAACAATTCTCTGAGTGAGAGAATTGTTGGGGATTGATTCCTGAAGGTGCTAAACTGCATCTACAGTGCTCTGAGACTTCCGGTCTGGTCTGTTGCTAAAGCCCTGGAAGGGAAGTGGGGCAGCCGAGGGACTGTTGAGCAAAGAAGGGGCACACTTCCTTGGGTGGGACAAGCATGTGGGGAATGAGAGGTTGTAGGTTGTTAGTTGAGTGAGCACCTGAGATGGAGTCTTTCCTTTTGTCCATGAGCCTTAGCCTGGATAGGAACCCTTTACCCTGGGTGGAGTTTAGTCCCAGCTCGGGGGTGACTCACTGTTGAGAGTGATGAACAGTGTAGTCTATGGCTAGGAGGTTCGTGGACGGTCTTTACGCAGTTGGTGACAATATTTCTAAGATAAGTACCAATTGTATGATAAAATGATATGTTTCTTTGTTATTTACATGCCTATGTTACGGTTTATCATATATGTGATTATAATTGCCTGTATGTTTATGGGTAATTCCTTGTAAATGTTGCATATTTGTAGTTATTGTTATTTCAGTATAAAATTTGTATGTTACAGAAAGTAATTGTTTGTTTATGTTTATATGTAAAGCTTCTGCAAGAGTGTTGTATGTATATGTTTTATTTGCAAGCAGTTTAAAGAGTAAATTTATGTGGCATAGCTCAGTTGACTACTGGGTATGTTACCGTATGTTCCACATTAAGGGAATGAAAAAGTTCCCTAGAGTAGCATGGTCCGGCCTGTAAAGGCTGGTAATGTTACCGACTGGATTCAGGGCATGAGAGGTTGCTCTGGAGTGGCATACCCCAGCCTGCGGGTGGCTAGGGGAACGTTACATCTTCTCTTATGGGCTCTATGTATCTAGGACCTTCATCAGGATCCAAAGGTGCAATGACCCTAAGGCCATAACCTTCAAAATTCATTCTTCTTTTCTTTAAATCAACCACAGTGGAATAATTGAAAGCCCAATCAATTCCTAACAACGCGGGGTAAGGGCAACTATCATCAACTATCTCAATGACCTCGAAGTCCACAAATGTTCTGACACCATCAATGTCTACAGGGACATGTTCTAATATTCCAAAGGGGCTCACATCTTGTTGATTGACGATCCTAATCCTGATAGGGGAATAGATCAACTTAGGTTTTCCCATCAATGCCTAGGTCTACTTCGTCATGACATTGACTTCTGACCCTAAGTCAAGGACGACGTAGTCTATATCATACTCTCCAATTTGAGAATTCAAGTGTAATTATTTATTTGTCCTCCTCTTTTTAGATATTTGGTGTACTGATCTACTCAATAAGGGGTCTACCTTCCCTAGCTCATACTATCTAATCAAGTTTTGTAGTTCTTGTACAGCACTCTCATCCTTTATCAAATTAATGCAGGTACATAAAAATTCCATGAGCTTACTTACCTCTTTTTCTTCTCTTGGTGAAGCAAACTGATCGAAGGCCAGGGGCATTCCATATTCTCGTAGTTTTGGTTGAGCCTTTGATGAAGAATCATGATCTCTTCCGAATTCTTTTCTTGCTTCCTCAAATATTTTTTTTTTCTTTCTTCGCATCAAACACTTGTGTCTTCTCTGCAACTTTCCTGACTCTTGATTCTTCTGTAGCCTTTCCTTGGGTTACTCTGTCTTGTCCTATAATAGTGCCTCCTCTAGTGATAATAGTGACTCTGGGATCTTCTCCACGAGGTTCTTCTTTGATTATTTGTATTTGTTGGTTTCCTCCTCGTTTCTCCTGAAGCTTGGCTAATAGCGTAGGACAGTCTTCTATGACATGTTCAAATGAGTTGCAATAACTGCAAGTGGTACAAGGGTTCTGAAAGTCCCTTGCCAAGTGTCCTGGCTATGCACATTTATAATAGATGATTTCTCCTCGACCTCGACCCATACCTCCTCATCGTCCTCTTCCTATGAATCCACCACGAGGGTTGAAGTTTCCTCTTCTTGGGAATTATACTGCGTAGTGTTTCCTTCTTGTTGTACTTCACCTTGAATTTTGCATATGTCTCTTGATATTTCATGCATGAGCTCATAGGTCCTACAATCCCTATCATCATGTCCTACTGACTTACAGAACATGCCGTACAAATTTGTGGGTGTCTGGACATATTTCTGCAACTAGTAACATTCAGCAGGGCGATGTCAATTTCTACATACCTCGCACCAAGGCAGGGTAACTTACTTTAGAGGACTCAGGGCTCCAGATTCCAAACACTCATGAAATAGGTGATAGTTCTCCTTGTCATGGCCTTCTGATTTGCATCTAATACACCAAATATCTTCTCTTTTATCTTTTCCCTTGTCTTTCTTCATATCTTCGACCTGTAGAGACAAACTAGTTAGTTGACTCAAGATTTGACTCATACCTAAGTTGGATTCTCCCATAGGGGTTGATTCTAACTTCATGTCAATCTCCAGTGCCTCAGCCTGTGAAGAAATATTCTGTTGCATCAGAGGGACCCTGATGTGTGGTAGGAGGGCAACAATGAACCATTCCTTGTTTTGCTTATCAGTGATCTGAAAACTCAAATGGCCTCTTAGGGTTTTAAACCTCTGATCAAACTCCCACGCAGGTTCAGCTGTTCTTTGCCTGATTTCTTTTAGTTCTGTAATGCACTGTGAATATGACTTGGGTTTCTTGAATTCTGCAATCACTGCATTTTTTATCTGATTCAGAGGTTTGGGCTAGGCAACTCCTTGGACAAACTTCATGTACCAACTCAATGCGTGATCTCTCAGGGTAGTGTTGAACTGAGCTCGTTTAACAGCTTTGTTGGTGATATTCTTAATACTCCATATAGATTCACATAGAAACCAGTGTTGCTCAGGATCTTCAGATCCATCTCCCTTAAACGTGGGTAACCTCATCTCGTCTGCCATAGATATTCCTAGGTTTCCTGACTGAATAGGTATTGAGCTACTTGTAACAGTGCTTTGAGTGCTCTGATAACTTAGGTTACTCTAGTTACTTAATGTTGTTGAAACAACATGAGGAGTAATAGTACTTACTTCAACAATCTGCATAGTTCCTGAACTGTCTAGCTCTTCTCGGTGAGGTTCTTCGGTCTTTTATTCTCTTGGTCCAACGGATCCTGACTGTTCTTCAATCAGTAGCTCTTCCTCTTCCCCACTATAGAATCCTTCTTCTAGTAAAAGAAGTTTGTGATCTTTCTCAAACAAGTTCCCCAAAGGAACTTCTCTGAAGGTCCTTCCATTGCGCGTGTGTCTAATCTCTGTGTCGTTGTCGCTGTCTGAATTCTTGAACATTATCTTTTTCAATATGACCCACAATTGTATCTTCAAGATGTTATCTCGTGCAATAGCATCTTGATCTTCAACTTCAGAAATTGTAAAAATTTTCCTCTAGACCCCTTAAAGAAATGCCTCTCTGCTTGGCTATATGACTCTACTCTGTCACTAGCAAACTTGGTGATATAACCTCCAATGGTACTATCGAACCAGTGATCCACTTCTCTTGACACGACGTTATCAAATCTCTTAACATTCTTGATCAACGCTGACATCCAAACCACAGGTGGCTTAGATCTGATCTCGAACTGGGTATCTGCTAATCTGGATAACCACTAGTATAGCTCCTTATGAATCCCTCCAAATAAAATCTTGTGTATATTAGTAAAGATATACCTTCCCAACAAATCCTTTGTACTAAGATTAGGGTTCTTGTTCTGGGCTTCAGCGAAGTCCTTTTCTTGATCTTCTATTCACTTCTGAATCTCTGTCTTCGATGGAAACCACCTTGACATTCCCTCAAGAATATTTCAGTCCCGACAACGAAACCATTTGTTGGCACATGGGCAGACCCAGGGTTCAATACTCAAGAGCGCACCAACAAGCCCTAACTACTGGCCCTTTCGGCAACACCTATGAAGCAGATGCAGTCTCACCCGAAGTAGCTATAGGGGGTTGCAGGACACAGGTGTCTACAACCAGAAGGAATGTAAAGCGGATTCAAAGCAACAACACACATCAACCTAATATTATTTATCTTCCTTAAACCTACTGTGCAATTTATATTTCATATCTAACACAATATCACAATAACAGCATATCAATTGACAGAGAACACAACATCAATTTCACACAACACAAGATATACATGGTTCACCCTCTCTCTAGGGCTACGTCCACAGAAATGTGCTCTATAATATATTAGATGAAATCATACAGTTATATCTATGCTCTTAGCTATCAAATATTCTCTTCTTCTCTCTCTTTCTCTCCCCCCTATGCACCCAGATGCAGGGTTGATCTTCGCACCCAGTTGAAGATCTTACAATACAGACTTCTCTCACAATACAATACTTCTCTCTCAATAGCAGTCCCTTCTCATAACATAATCTCATCTATCAACAACAACAAAACCAAAAACCCATCCCAGGTCCTCTTGACATTTATTTATACATTACAATAGCTCATCGGCATCCTTAGGCTAATACCTAAGTGCCAAAACTCTAGATACCAAAACCCTAGGTCAACTTGACCCGCATTTTTAGGGCTTCACCAGCATGTCTTTCCTTCCTTGTTGCGCAGTGCTCCAAAGCATCCAATGGTGGATTTTTCCACTTGATGAGTTGTCCACAATCCCTCTTCCTTGTTGATATGTCATTCTTGATCTCCTCTTCCAACAGCTTGATTTCTCTTACTTTGCTCCATCTTTTTTGCTCTTCTGCTCACTTCGACCCAGTCTCAATCACTGTGTCTTCCGTGCAGTTCGCGTTTCACCTTTTCTTCCTTAATATTCACTTACTTCCATACCCAAGGGCCAAAAAAGAGGAAGAGTCATCTCCTCCTGTTTTCGGGCACTTGTCAGTCAGTATTTTTTAAGCAAATTTTGAAATTTTCCACCCCTACACCACTAGAAGTAAAACACAAAACAAGTCTCCACCTGAAACAAGTAAAAATGTGTTTTCAAAACAGCCAAAGCAAACTGAAACTAGACAAAACCTAGCTGCCCCAATTTTAGAGTACGATTTGATTGAAGATCTGGAAAAATTAAGGGCAAATATTTATGTTTTTGAATTGCTGAAATTTCCACTTATTTTGCAGAAAATGCTCCAAAGCATTGTTGAAAATAGTAAAACTAATAATGTTAGCAGCAAAAAATCAGCAGAAATTGACTTAAACACAGCTAAAAATGTCTCAAGTAAAAAGACATCTGAAAACCAGGATAGAAGGGACGCATCAAAAAAAACTATAGGAAACTTAAATAAAACTGTTTTAGGAACAACAATAAAAAATCAACAGAATTATGTTGTTTCCGCACGAACAAATGTGCCTCATTTTTTATTAACTTTTGAAATTTTTAATAGGAATGTACTTAATTGTATGGTTGACTCTAGTGCATCATTAAATGTGATGCCTCTATCTGTATGCCAGAAAAATAATGCAGAAGTAAAACCTTCTAATTTAAAAATCATTCAGCTAGATCGAACGAATGTCAAAGTCATTGGTGAACTAAAAAATGTACTGATTAGATTATCGTCCAATTCTAAAGTTCATCAAGTAATCGATATTATTTTGGTTGACATTCCTGAATTTTATGGTTTGTTTTTTAGTAGAGATTGGTCAGAACAGCTACACGGTTATTTTTCTATAGACTGGTCTCATTTGTGGCTACTAGAAAATGGACAGCCCAACAAGATCAGAATAAAAAGAGAACATTGCCTTAAGCATACTGTGACAGATCTGAATGACCCAAATGAGCCTTTTGTTACCACCACAAATTCAATTGAAACACAGGAAATGAATACCATTTCCAGTAACCTCATGACTGAAATTTCCTCTATCACTAATTGAGAACAACAATCTGAAGTAGCGGCCTATACTTAGGCACCAATGTCACCAAATACGCCAAATATTGCTAATGACGCACAAATATGGTCTCTATATTTTGATGGATCCAAATCCCAAGAAGGGGAAGGTGTTGGTTGTGTGCTCATCGACCCTACAGGTAATAAAAAATTTATTGCTTTTCGATTGGAGTTTGAATGTACTAACAACACAGTAGAGTACAAAGCACTTATGTGGGGACTAAGGAAGGCACTGGACATGGATTTGCAAAAGTTGGTAGTATTTGATGATTCAAAAATAGTAGTCAAATAGGTATGAAATGAAATACATTATTTGTCACCGCATCTGAATATTTACCAAACCGAGGTATGGGGTTTAATGCATAAATTCCTAGCATTCAATATAAATTCCATTCCTAGGATAAGTAATTTAGAATCTGATTTACTAGACAATGTTGCTTCTAAATTGTTGTCTGTTGAAGGTCTTTCTCCTAACGCGTTATCGATCAAATTGTTATTCAGGCCGTCGATTCTGGACAACATTATGAACTAGAGAGTATTTGATGATGATCAACAGATCATCAATTTTATGCATATGGAAGATACCTTCCAGGATGTTGTTATTGATGAAAGCATTCACGATGAGAATCTCTGAGACTTCACAGTAATATCCGATCCTCGATCTCCAGAATCATCATCCGAGCTGGTAAACTCTATTCCCAAATCTGTTGTGAGATTAGAGAAATGTTATGACCTACATGACAAGTTTAGAGGGGTAGTTAATTGCAAAACAAAAAATTCCTCTTTACTCTACAAAACTGTAAATTTAGGAACACGAGATAACCCTCAAAATATTAATCTAGGAAAGGGATGTTCTAAACAGGAAAGGTCCTCTTTTATAAAATTATTCAAAGAATTTAAAGATGTATGTGCTTGGTCGTACGACAATCTAAAAACTTTCGACCTAAACATCATATAGAATGTAATCCCTATGAAACCCCAGACTCAACCTTTCCAACAAAAATTGAGGAAAATGCATCATAAATTGGAACCTACCGTTAAAAAGGAACTAAATAAATTACTTACTGCAAAGATAATTTTTCCGGTTAGGCATACTCAATGGGTGTTTAACTTAGTCCCTATAAGGAAGAAGAGTGGGGAAATTTGACTTTGTGTCGATTTTCGAAATTTAAATCGAGCATCTGATAAAGACAACTATCATGTTCCTCCAATGGAACAAATTCTGCAACAGGTGTCTGGTTTCGAAAGACTTTCTCTATTAGATGATTTTTCAGGATATAACCAAGTCATGATGTCTCCTTTAGACCATCTTAAAACCACCTTTTGTACCCTGTGGGGCACTTACGCCTATAGGAAAATGCCTTTTGGACTGATAAATGTCGGTGATACATTTCAGAGAGAAATGGACATCGCTTTCTATGGCCTCATCAACTAGTCAGTTGTGGTCTATCTTGACGATGTCACTGTCTTTTCAAAAAACAAGAAAGATCACTTGTCTTACCTTAGGGCTGTCTTAGAACGATGTCACAAGTTTGGCATATCACTCAATCCCAAAAAATCTGTCTTTGTAGTAGAACAAGGGAAGTTGCTTGGGTTTATAGTGTCTAAATATGGAATGATTATTGATCCCGAGAGAACCCAAGCCATTGCTAAACTTCCCCCTCCTTCTTCCAAAAAGGCCATGCAATCCTTTTTGGGTAAAATTAATTTTGTCAGACGATTTGTCCCGAGTTTCTCTGAAATGGTTAGACCTCTACAAAATCTAATTAAAAAGGATGTTTTATAGAGATGGGGACCACAAGAAAGTCAAGATTTCGATTCAATTAGAAAATCCATAATAGAAGCACCTTCCCTGATGAGCGTCGATTTTTCTCAGGATTTCACTCTATACACTTTTGCTTATGATAGATCCTATGTTGTTGTGCTTACACAGAAAAATGTTGAAAGCAATGAGATACCCATTGCCTTCATGAGATCCGCTTTTAAAGGATCTGAAATTAATTACCCTGTGGTAGATTACTAGGCATATGCTATCTTTAAAGCAGTGAAACACTTTAGGTCTTACCTGTTGAAATCCAGGACCAAACTTGTTGTTGCATACCCTACTATGAGAAATCTATTAGTACAAAAAGAGCTGGGTGAGAAAAGGGAAAATTGGATGACATCACTTCAGGAATATGATCTTGAAATCACCCCTACCCAAATTGTTAGAGGTCAAGGCCTGTGTAAATTAGTGGTTGATTCAATTGAGAAATCAGAAAGTCAAATAAATACATCAACTGTAAATCAGCATAAAGAAATCAATTCTGCACAAATGGTAGCCAATTCATGGTATGAGAATATCAGATTTTATTTAATGCATGAATCTACTCCAAACAATATTGATCCCACAAACAGAAGAACACTTAGGCTTAAATCTGCATCTTTCCAATTAATCAATGATATATTATTTCGAAAGAACTTTGATAGTGTTTTTCTGCGTTGTTTAGAAAAAGAGGAGTCCGAAAAAGTGTTAGTTGAACTTCATTCCAGTGATGTCGGTGGTAATTTTGGTGGAGATACCATTGCCCACAAAGTGCTAAGGGTTAGATACTATTGGCCTACCTTGTTTAAAGATGCCCATACACTGTCCTGCAAGTGTATAATCTATCAAAAGGATGCAGGACGGGTGAAAAAGCCAGCTTTTCCTTTGCAACCTTTTACTGTAGATGCACATTTTCAGCAATGGGACCTAGACATTATTGGAACAATAAATCCCCCTTCTTCACAAAAACACAAGTACATTCTCATGACAACAGACTATTTTACAAGATGGTCTAAAGATTTACCTTTAAAAGTAGTCAACACCAATCAAGTAGTGTCATTTCTAAACTCCCATATTATCACTCGATTCAGAATTCTTGAATGTCTGGTTTTTCACAATGCTTCTTATTTTTCTTCCCTAGATATGAATGTTTTCACTCTGGAAAAAGAGATTAAATTGAAGTATTCTTCCAGCTACTACCCTCAAGGGAATGGTCTAGCCAAGTCAACAAATAAGAATTTAATCAATATTATAAAAAGGACAGTTTCAGAAAACCAAAAGAATTGCCACAATGCATTGTACAAAGCACTTTGGGATGATAGGGTAACTCCAAAGGCCTCCATTGGTAATTTTACTTTCTTCCTCGCTTATGGAAGAGAAGCCATCCTCCCCCCACATGCCTTGCTTTCTTCTCTACAATTATCACAGAAAGTTCAAGAAGAAGAGTGTCCTCCTCTAGAAAACTGGATAAATGCTTTATTAAAATTAGAAGAGGTGAGAACACAAGCAAAAAATAAACTTGACCAACACCAATAAATTGTGAAGAGCTAGTTCGATACAAGTTCATCCTCTGAAAGGAATTTTTATGTTGTGGATTTCGTTCTCAAGTGGGACAAAGCGCACGAGGCTAAGGGAGAACATACCAAGTTCCAAAACCTGTGGCTGGGACCATTTGTAATTTCTGAAAAATTGTGTCCTAGTTATTTTCGTCTGCATAACTTGGAGGGACAGTCGGACACTTTCTCAGTGAATGGTCAAGCTCTCAAGAGATATTTCGCTTGATGATTTCTGATCCACCCTCTTGTAAATATTTTTTTTTATTTTATTTTCTGTTTTGATTTTGGTTCTTTTCATTTTGCTTGATTTTGATTTGTTTCCTAAGTGATTATGTCTGAATCACCATTCATTTGTTGAAGGGAATCGGAATTTGTATTCATTAGCAGCAGTTGATAACAGTTCAAGCACCTGAACAGTAAGTGCTAAACTTAGATCAGCGGAAGTAAGTTTCTGTCCGGTTACTGCTTCTAGTTTCTCATTAAAATCAAAGGAAGACGTGATTATCCTTAACAAACTTCTAACGTCGTTCCTGTTTTAATGAGAACAACTCAATGTGCTTCCCCATCCTAGAGATGATTTCTTGACAGAAATATAATTGTCCAAATCATGATGGAAGTCATCAAAACATAAAAAAAATTCTTAAATGATCAATCCTTTCATTACCGGACTGTGAGATCTTCAGTATCACCTCACTCTCTTAAATATCATGAAGTTTCAGGAAATTTTACAAACAAATTTTAGAGAGTTGGAAGCACTGTAATGTGTGAGAATTGTGTGTAAACCCACCGGGACACTGAACAGGTCTGCTGGTAGTGGTTAAATGCATACATGATACCAAGGCAACCTCGTCAGGGTACTAAACAGGCCTGCTGGCAGTGAAGCAATGCCAGGTTTTAAAGATCCTCGGGTATTTTTTTTAAATTGATTAGGTAACGGGATGCTTTTACCATAAATGGACGACTCTTGGATGGGATAGAGGTACTAGAGTGGGTTAAATGACATCCTTGTTGAGGATATGGATGCCTGTTGGTAGAAGTGGCCTTATCAATGGTATCGAAGTCATCTGTATAAACATCGCTACACCTGTGATCGAAACAAGATATCATATTACAATTTTGGACAGAAATGCATCCAATATTATGACTGTGTTATTTTTCTGAGTTATTGTCGAAATGCTTGATCTATCGTTAATTGTTTCTAAAATTTATTAAGTCATATGTGCCCCTGACATGAATTTTTGGTGATACAAAGATAAATGCTTCGCCCAGCGTGTCTCCATTGTTGGCAGCCAACGATTCTGTCAAATTTTATCATTTTAAAAAGTCATCACCACGGGATAAAAAAAAAATTGTAGTTTCCTCCTCCTTATACTTACAAATGTTTCTGTCTTTTTGTTTTGAGGAGATTCATTGGCCTAGATGAGTATGAGAGTTTTTTGTTTTTTCCTATCATTTGTTTTGTTTGATTTCATGACTGAAATTAAAACAAAGGTTTGTCTTGGGTAATCATTTTACGGTTTTTGATTTCTTTGTTTCTTTTGTTAAAGGGATTACACCTAAAGGGCGTCTACATGTTTATAAACCTTAAAGTTTGTAGGCTAATTGATTAATCCATTGCCATTAATTTATTCACTTTGGGAGATGTAATTGAGTATCAATCTATGGTTGATTATATGTTTGTTACATTTGAAATGCTTGATGGCGCAGAACTTTGGGTTAAATTCAAAATATGAATATGTCTCTTACCAGTCGTATCACAATCCTATCACCCTAGTATAGGACTGATGTACTTACAAATCCACATCACCCTATTGTCCTGCATAATGCAGAATCGCTTTCATTACTCTAATAGGTAAGAGGTAATGGTTTGGGTTAGTGTTCATTGCGCAGAGTGGTTTATAAGCTTGCACATCCTCTGGGTCTTTGTCACTCAAAGCTCAAATTACCAAGTATGATAGCCTCCCAAGTCCGTAGGTATCGGGCCTCTTCCAATTTTACAGACCTCTCCCTATTTTTTGTGTATTGGAAAGCGAAACATCCCTCTCGTTGCCTCTATTGTGCCTGTGTGATAACACCCATGGCTCCCATAGTAAGAATTGAACCTAATGGCTCGCAATCCCTCCTCGCCCACGACGATGCCATAAGAGATATATAGGCACATGGCTGAGACATTTTCATCTGAAAGTTTGAGGGTTATAACCTAGCAGTTTCACAGGCATTCACTCAATCGTTTGATGGCTCTAAAGATAAATTTGGGAATCTGCAACTCGAAGTAACCGAGGATTCTATAGCAGAAGCTACAGGACTATCACAGGAGGGAGAAAGATGGTTAAAAAATGCCAAATTATAAGGTGTTCCTTGGAGTCTGTTCATGGTCTCTAAGAAATGGAAATGATTCCCTAAAGGTACACTGATTACTCTTTTAAAACCTTGATGGCGTGGCCTGCTTCTAATTCTTAAACAGTTCATAACTTGTGAGGGAAAATATGGCTTAGTTTTCTTGTATCACATCCATCTGTTGATGATTTTTCTAGGGTTCAAGTTAAATATGCCTTTCTATCTATTTATGAACCTACATAAAATGTCTAAGCTTTATCAGAGATAGAGTTTAAACCCTCTGTCTAGCCTTTTCGACCATGGGCTTTTTTGAATTCTGTTGTTATAGCATCTAGCTAAAATTGGGGATACTTGGGAAGATTTCCTGTGTAGAAAAACTTCATCATACCCGAGAACACAGTAGAATTGACTCTCCTTTTCAATACAAACCCTAGTCCCTGTAAGCCTACCACAAAAATCAAAGTGTTGATCCACATGAAGACCATGCGACCATAAAGAGAAATTCAGTTGTTGTTCAGAACCCTTTGGGAAAAAAGCCATGATATGATTTCATGCCTAGAAAATCATTAGAGGTTATAGATGTGTTAAAGGAGAGGGTTTCTCCTACTCCTACTATTGATCCAAATTAGGGTTTCATTAACAAATCAATTGTTAAGAAAAATCGCAAACAGAAAGAACAGGGTAATTCGGATTTGAGTTTTATATACAAGAGACCAGGTAGGTTAATATCCAGAAATCTCAGAAATTGCCAGCAAGATCATTTGAGCTCGATCCCAGTGATCGAGGTCGATGATCACTTGTTCGATGATGAGATCAATGAATTTCTTGCCCGAGAAGATGTGGATAACCAATGCCTCGGAAATTAAATTGGTATTGAAGCTATACAATATGATTTTGTTTATGAACTACCTTTGTTCCTAAAAAAACAAGAACGTTTCGCTGGTATAAGCCATGATTTGAAGCAAGCTACAGAACAAACCAAAGCACCCATTGCAAAGCACACTCAACCTTTGCCTGCTATAGCACCTGTACACTGTGAAAATCGTCTCGACTGGGTTGAACAATACTATAGAGATATACCTTATCTCCAAGCGCATTTAAATCATATGATAGCTCGAAAATCCTCGCTTGAAAGGAAAAATGAAGAATTAAAGGCATGCATTCGATCCAACGTTGATCAGGAAAGTAAAAGGTTCAAAGGCTCTGGTAATGTGATTATCAAGAATGCAACAAATTTCAACACTATTATTAACTCAGACTTATCAGATGCTTCATTGTCTAATCTCTAAACGGTAAAGAATCATTTTGATTCTCTTTGATTTGATTATGTTGGAAAAATTAGATAGTTAGATTTATTTTGACTTTGTTGTTAATTTAAGACTAGCTACAGAATCTCACGATTCTGTAGCTAGTCTATTTGTAAATATTAGTTTGTATTGTTATCTAAATTCAATTCCATTTTATCATTTTCAAGAGAAAAACAGTTATTATGCTATTCACAAAGAGAATAAATCATGGATCATGCACTGCATGGCTTAGTGACTTCTTATTTTTTTTAAACGATTTCATTTGCGTAATTAATTTTGACGAACAAACTCCTAAATGAGTGTTTCTTTGTTATCCTATTTTTGTAAAGCAATCTAATTTTCTGGGATTGCCCTCTATCTTGCATGATAAGAGGTTATTGATCCAAGACTGGTTTAAATAGTGGTTGTTGTTTAGTAGTAAGGACAACTTTTATGGGACTACAGTGTGGACATGTAATTTTTGAATTGATATGGGAAAACAATTCACTTTTGGCTTTAGCCCTGTGTGAATTGGGCAATGCTTATTCCATTGCATTCTCATGTTATTTCTATGTTATGAATTATCATCTTGTCGATTTAGCTTTAGCCTGTCTTCGCGTGATATTTCATATCGATGATTATTTGAATGTTGTCCATAATATGTTGGTTCATTTTGTATGTGTGATCAATCGATCATTTAATTATTATTGAGTTTATTTATGATGCTAAATGATGGATAATATCAATGCTCAGAATTGAGTTTTCTTTCGATAATTATTACGTGGCCATGCACGGTTCGTCTTAGAGCCTGCATTCCAGAGCACATCTGTGAGTTGTTCCATCGCCATGGCCCCAGGAGGGGGCCCCAAGGCCGCTCCTCCTCTTCCTCCCGAACTGACGGTGTTTAGGAAGTGTTAGCACTAGAAGTCACCTTCATATTGCATAGAAGGTCATCCCAGTACCCATCAGTTTTTGTGAGTTTAATTGAGTTTTGAGAGGTCAAATGGACAAGACTCAATGATAATAACATTCAAACTCAGATATCTGGACTAGCATGCACAAGCAATTGAGGTCTGGAATAAACTTCAATCAGTAAGTTGGAGTAAGGGTGAATAGAGGGAAGACTTTGGTGAGGAGAGTGTATAGGTTTGTCGTGAACATCAGGTCTTCCAGCAGCCTAAGGAGGAAAAACTTAAACACAAGATTCTCTTGAATTCAAATCTCAAAGAAACTGAAATAAATTATAATAGCACTATAATCAAACATTCATCGTAATACAGTTACAACAATTCATGTGAATCAGTATTTCATGAACCCTCTCAGTATCAGAGGAAAATAAGATGGGGTAAGAAAGCTGACTTAGATTAATCAAGAAGTCTCAAATCAAGTACATAACTAAAGAACCAGTGTTCTTCATCAAAATATTACAATAGCAAGGATCCTAGCTCAACCATTTGACATTAACAAAATACTAAAACTGCCTATATATACTAAAAAAGTTGCAACCACCATGAATGTGATCGAACCCCTACATTCAAAGTTTTTAGTTGGTTCCTTCTCTGTCAGACTATGTAGGCCTTCTCATGTTAGATGCGAGCCAGGTGCAGTTATGTGCTTTATGGGAAAATCTATCCATAAGGAAGCTTAGGATTGGTAGTCTACTTTCACGACTGCTCTCTACATGTTTTCCATTTATGGGATGAGTCGAGGTCTCAACTTCTGCCCCCATTTCCATTAACTACCCTCATCGGGATCGGGATGAGGCCTGGCACCCATGAATGTTCCAGGCAGTGCCCATGACTTCTTCGAGTCAATCCTGGCACCTTAAGGCTCTGCAGATCTTCTTTCATGACCAATACGAGTGTTGCAGGTGGCAAGCTGATAGTGTATGCACTTTAGACAATTTTGTAGTGCCATAGTGCTACGGAATGTCTGTGTGATGATGTGGCAAGAGAAAAATGAATTGAGGCGGGGTGATGTGGAGCAGTAGTGGAACATGTGTTCAGAGGTTAGAGGAGGTGTCGGGAAGAGGGAGATGAGGTGTAACGGAGAGTGAGGATGCACAGGTGATGTGGCAAGGGGAAGGAGGTGCTAGCACTGAAAGTCACCCTCAGATTGAGGGAGGATAAGCCCAGTACCCATTGGAATATTTGGTGGATGTTTGATTTATGTGAGTGGAGGTCAAATGGGAAAAAATCAATACAGGAATGATTTCAACACAAAACTGGACAAGTAATGCAAAGGGAAGTGAGGGCCACAACTAACTTCAGTCAGTGAATTGAGTTTAAATGTGAGCAGATGGAATACTTAGTAAGAAAGGTGGACAAGATTGCTATGGGCATCAGGCCTTCAAGCAGCTTGGAGAAGAAAAAATCAGACTCAAGATCACTCTTAATCTCAAGCTTCAGACACTGAAATATGTCCAAACGAAACAATCACAACAACACAATGATCAAACCTACATCACCATGCAGCTACAACAACTTGATTGGATCCTCCATACTTGAGCCATTCAGTGTAAGAGGGGAAAAGATAACAAGGAATATTACTAAAACTGGTCACGATACCACTGCAATCAAACCTACATTACAACAGCATAACAACCCTCAACTGGATCCTCCATGCCCGAGTGTTTTAGCACAGTTTTTACAAAGAGATGAAAAGAGGTCGACTTCTATTAATCTGAAAGTCTCAAATCTGATACATAACCAGAGAACAGTTATGGCATCAAAACATTACAAAATAGGGAGCTTTTCTCAACCATTTGATGACCTTAACAAAATATCAAAACTATCTACTTATACTCAAACCAGTCCACCTTTACCATGAGTGTGACCTAGCTACTACATTCAAAGCCTTGCGTCTGAGTAGCCCCCTGTCAGACAATGCATGTATCCCTCTCTCAGACATGAGCTCAGATCGGCATGGGTCTACAAGAAAATCTATCCACAGGGGTACCACGGGTTGACGGTTCAGTCCCCACGGTTGGGCCTTCCATGCCTTCCATTTATGGAGTGAGTCGAGGTTTCAACCACCAGCTCCGCTTTCAATAACTGCCTTTTCTCAGGATTGAAATGTGGCTTAATTCCTAGGGGTGCGGCCACACACTTCTCTCGGATAGGACGCTATATAAACATGTGATTGTGGGGCCACTCAAAGGTGGTTTGGGTTCACATCTCTTTTGAGCCCGCAATCCACCACCTTTCGCCATGTATTACTTTTTCCAAACCACGGTTTCCATTGCGGGACCACTCAAGAGAAATATCACCTCGAGCATGTTGAGTCCCCGCAATGGACTGTGGTCGTAGGTCTGGCCCTGATCTACAATCTAAGTGCATCCGCTAGATTTAGCACCACTGCAAAGCTTAATCTCCCACCAACTTTAGGATCTGCCAAATGTGTGCCTTGGGATGGGGCGCTACTTTTGGCGCTGAACAATAACAGTTCTCGGAGGATGATCTGATGTGGAGGCCTAACATCAACATGTTGATATGTCATGGACGGAGAGGTGACATGTGTCACTTGAAAACAGGAAGAAAGCATGTCTAAAATGCTTGAAATAAGTGTCATGTCTTTGTTAGATGGATGCCACATGTCTATACCGACGACTGCCATGAACTTGGTGCTCTGGGGCTCGAGTTCTAGCTCCTTTTCCTTTGTCTCCTCTATGTGCTTTTACCCGGATCTAGCGATCTGATGATGTGTGTATTCTTGAATCGAACGACCGAGAATTAGTTCAGGTCTCCAGACTCCGGGAAAATCAAATCTCAAACTTCATCTACCTTCAGTTGCCTTTACCCAGAGTTATGGATCTGAAGATGCATGGTCCTCCTGAGATCGACAACTGAGATCCCTTCGTGGCTCCGGATTTTGGGAAAATCAAATCTCAAACCTGGGCTCCTAAGGGATTTTACCCGAAGTCATAGATCTTATGACGCGTGGCCCTCTTGAGATCGACGGTTGAGATCCCCTTCGGGACTCCAGGACTTCGGGCCTTCGGGAGGCACTGCTGCTAAGATCAACGACTCGCTATTGATTTTGAGATCAATGGTCCATGATTGCTTCGATATTTTGGGCTTCGTCTCTCGGAAGTTTTATTCACTTCTCACTTCGAAAACCCCCGAAGCAATTTCCCCTAACACTAGGATCAGGTGCCACCCATCCACTTTAAGATCGACGTATCATGATCACTTTGGGACTTCGTCTCATGCTCTCTCCAGGCCTTTTTCTCTGGTGCTATACTTCGCACAAATTTTAATATTTCTAACACTCATGAGCCGCTAATCTGAACTCCACATGGAATTCCCATCATTGAAATTCGAACCTGCCTTTTTGCTTGATTCAAGTCCAGAACAGACCGCTCTGAGTGTCGCGCTTTGAGCCCACGGCTGCGGCCTTTGTAAACAAAGACTTGGACGACTGGATAGGGGCTGGGAAAATAGGGAGACCAGGGTACTTCAAACACAGAGGGGGGCAAACAAAAATGATTTTACAAGCCGAAGGGGGGGAAAATTAAGAATTGGTCTATGAAAGGAGAGAGACAGAGAAAAACACAGACTTAGGTAGAAACCACAAACCCACAGGACTCTGAAAAGTTTGTGTGATAAAATTTGGCTCCACAGGGGATGGCATGCTCCCTTCGAGCTTCCAAGAACAAGTAGTTATAGTGCCTTAGTTGTTGGGCTATGGAGTCTAGCTCAAAACTTTCACAGAAGAAAACAGGGAAATATGTACACTAATTTACTATAAAAAAAATGAAAAAAAACACATGGGCTCCTAAAAGAGATTATTTATGTACAATCCTAGGCTAACTGATTTTTACAAAATGATAGGAGAAAGAAAACTTCCACCATAGCCACCCAGATTGCTCGATAATATAATTATTGTCTTCACTGCAAATGATCCACAAAAGGTAAGGGAAGTATGACAACAAAACGAGAACATGATTTGGAACACCGACCATACCCCTAAGTGATGATTATATGAATAACCTTGAAGGCTCTAGTGATTTTGGAAAACACATCTCCATATACAACCCCACGAGGTCACAAAATTTATAATCAGGAAAGCTCAACTGGTAAGAAATTACCTCCTGCACTTCCTTGTTGCTCACCCGTCATTCGATGTTCTCAGAGTGTACAAGTGGGTAGAGGAATGATGTCGGTCGACTGATCCCAGGTGATACTTTCTCATTTGCGGGTTCAAGACAGGAGATAAACTTCACCTTTAGCTCCTCCATTTCTCCTTTGTCTGCTCTGATAACATTTACTAGCTGAGAGCAACAAGTCTCTTCATGTATATCCATGGATGGCTCTTTCTCTCTATCATGTTTCTCTTGGTAGGATCTTTCGCTTTCATAAGAATATTGGTAGCATATGCTTTCTGCTTCTGAATACTCTTCAGAGGTAGGTGAGTGCATAACTCTTTTATCTTGCAAAGAAAAAAGAGCAATATCTTGATTCTTTTCTTCAACCATTTCTTCTTTTAAAATTGATACAACAGGCGTACTAGGGGTAGAAAATAATGCATCCATAGTTATTCCATCATCAACGCTATCATCAATCATATCTGGAAGGACTTCTTCTTTGGAAATAGAGAGAGAAAACTTTTCATCCATATTTGCAAGATACTCACTTTTATCCTCACTTTCTCTCTTAATCATATCTTTACAATACTCATCACACGAGGAACACTCTATCATCTGTAGAATGTGGAGTGAAAACCTCTTATGACAGTCATCAAAAATAAGATGAGCCGGGTAAATATTCCCGTAATACGAATTAAAAGCATCGTGAAAATCCTTCAAAGAATGGATACTAGCAGCAGGGAGAGATAGACAACATCCAAGAGCATCTTCTTCTAAAGAAAAATTGAACATCTTGATCCAGACATCCTCGTGAAAGAATCCATGTTCAAGCATGCATACATGAAATTTTAATAAGTGCTCACAGGGATGGTCATGCTTTCTTCCTCTGAATCTTGGAAGATAATCATCCCATTCGTTTATAGCCCGCACTGGATGTGGATAACCAGATATGGCTGAGAAATTGAAAGGAGAAAAACTCTGAGCCAAGATAGCTGAGAGATGTGGCTCGTCCTTTTCTCCTTCATGGCTCTCCCCAGGATCAGTTTCACAATCCCTATAAAAAAGAACCATGGAAAATATCTTCTCTTCGTCATCTTCACTGGGATATCTGTCAAAAGCTATTTGTTCTTGGTCAGTATCTGACATCACTTCTTCATAATCAGGGCTACCAAGAACATATGTTTCAAAGACTGGAATTTCCTCTGCATTTTCTTCATAAGAGAAGCAAGCAAAATTTGCCTCCAATCCCTCTATTCTTGCAAAAAAATATTTTACCAGCTCCATCAACTCCTCCAAGGTATTTCCTTCATTCTCACAGCTTTTGCAAGAACGAACTATTTCATGAACACCATCTCTATATTCCTCACAATAGCTATGACGAATTAACTAAGAGGAAAAAAACTTTTGACATTGAGTATTGAAAGTTGCTTGAAACTCTCTCAGGGAGGAGATGCTAGTAGGGGTCAAGGATCGATACCACTCACGTGAATCCCCATCTAATGAGAACATGAACATCTTCATTAAAACATCCTCATGATGTATCTCCCAGAAAACAATCACCGCATAAATATTAACAGTCAGATGCATCTCCCACTGATGAATGAGTTCATGAAACTTACGGAGATGCTCGGCAGGGTTGTCATCTCTGTGTTCTCTAAATATGGGAAAAAAATCAACCCACTAATCCACAGTAGGAACAACATTTGGAAAACCAAGAACAACAGAGAAATTAAAAGGGGCAAACCTTCGAGCCAAGATTTTGTCCATTTTGAACCAGTGGAGTCGCCAATTGATTCTTCAACCATGGAGTCGCCAAGTGAATGATGTGAAAAATGAGTGTGTTTGTTCTTTGTTCACCATCAAAGACCATATTTGATCATTGTTTTCTCCCAGAGATATTCAGGTGTAGCTAGAAGCGGCTGCACTGAAACAGTGGAGTCACCTCAGTGGAGTCACTAGGTGAAAGAACAATCTTCAAAGGTTCTGATATCTGATGCACCTTCAGAATAAGAAGTTCGTTTTCATTCTACCCAGGAAATGTATTCAATTCGTTCCCCGACAATGGCACCATGAATGTTAGCATTGAAAGTCACCCTTAGATTGCAGGACGATAAGCCCAATACCCATCAGAATATTTGGTGGATGTTTGATTTATGTGAGTGGAGTTCAAATGGGGAAAACTCAATACGGGAATGATTTCAACACAGAACTGGACAAGTAATGCATAGGGAAGTGAGGGCCGCAACTAACTTCATTCAATGAATTGAGTTTAAATGTGAGCAGAGGGAAGACTTAGTAAGAAAGGTGGACAAGATTTCTATGGGCATCAAGCCTTCAAGCAGATTGGAGAAGAAAAACTCAGATTCAATATCACTCTTAAGCTCAAGCTTCAGACACTGAAATATGTCCAAACAACATAGTCACAATAGCACAATGATCAAACCTACATCACCATGTAGCTACAACAACTCGATTGGAACCTCCATGCCTGAGTCATTCATTGTAAGAGGGGAAAATATCACAAGGAAGATGACTAAAACTAGTCACAATACCGTTGCAATCAAACCTACACTACAGCAGCATAACAACCCTCGACTAGATCCTCCATGCCCGAGTGTTTTAGCACAGTTTTTAAAAAGATATGAAAAGAGGTCGACTTCTATTAATCTGAAAGTCTCAAATCTGATACATAACTAGAGAATAGTTCTGGCATCATAACATTACAAAATAGGGAGCTATGCTCAACCAGTTGATGACCTTAACAAAATATCAAAACTATCTATTTATACTCAGACCAGTCCACCTCTATCAGGAGTGTGACCTAGCTACTACATTCAAAGCCTTGCGTCTGAGTAGCCCCCTGTCATAATATGCATGTATCCCTCTGTCAGACGCGAGCTCAGATCGGCATGGGTCTACAGGAAAATTTGTCCACAGGGGTACCACAGGTTGACGGTTCAGTCCCCACGGTCGGGCCTTCCATGCCTTCCATTTATGGAGTGAGCCAAGGTTTCAACCACCAGCTCCACTTTCATTAACTTCCTTTTCTAAAGATTGAAATACATCTTAATTCCTAGGGGCACAGCCACACGCTACTCTCAGATAGGATGTTATATAAACACGTGATTTTGGGGCCGCTCAAAGGTGGTTTGGGTTCACACCACTTTTGAGCCCACAATCCACCACCTTTCGCCACGTATTACTTTTTCCAAACCATGAATTCCATTGCAGGACCGCTCAAGAGAAATATCGCCTAAGCATGTTGCATCCCCGCAATGGACTGTGGTCATAGGTCTAGCCTTGATCTACAATCTGAGCGCACCCGCTAGATTTAGCGCCACTGCCAAGCTTAATCGCCCACCAACTTTAGGATCTACCAAAAGTGTGCCTTGGGATGGGATGCTACTTTTGGCGCTAAATGATAACAACTCTCGGAGGATGATCTGATGTGGAGTCCTGATGTCACCATGTTGATATGTCACAAACGAAAAGGTGACATGTGTCACTCAAAAACAGGAAGAAATCATGTCTAAAAGGCTTTAAATGAGTGTCATGTGTCAGTGCTATATGGATTCCATGTGTCTGTGCCGACGGTTGCCATGAACTTTGTGCTCCAAGGCTCAGGCACTAGCTCCTTTTCCTTTGGCTCCTCTATGTGCTTTTACCCAAAGTTGGCGATCTAGTGATGCGTGTCTTCTTGAATCGAACGGTCGAGAATTACTTCAGGTCTCCGAACTCTGGGAAAATAAAATCTCAAAATTCCTCTGCCTTCAGTTACCTTTAACTAGAGCTATGGATCTAAAGACGTCTGGCCCTCTTGAGATCGATGGCTGAGATCCCTTCGTGGCTCCAGATTTCAGAAAAATCAAATCTCAAACATGGGCTCCTAAGGGATTTTACCCAGAGTCATAGTTCTGATGACGCGTGGCCCTCCTGAGATCGATGATTGAGATCCCCTTCGGGACTCCAGGACTTCGAGCCTTTGGGAGGCACTGCCACTAAGATCAATGACTCCCTATTGATTTTGAGATCAATGGTCCACGATTGCTTCGGGAGTTCAGGCTTCGGCTCTCGAAAGTTTTATGCACTTCTCTCTTCGAAAACTCCCAAAGCAATTTCCTCGAACACTAGGATCAACTGCCACCCATCCACTTTAAGATCGACGGATCGCAATCACTTCGAGACTTCGGCTCATGCTCTCTTTGGGCCTTTTTCTCCGATGCTATACTTCGTGCAACTTTTAAGATTCTAAATGCCCGTGAGCCGCTAATCTGAACTCCACATGGAATTCCCACCGTTGAAATCCAAACCTTCCTTTTTGCTTGATTCGAGTCCAGAATGAACCGCTTTGAGTATCACGCTTTGAGCCCGTGGCTGCAGCCTGTGTAAAAAAAGACTTGGACGACTGGATGGGGGCTGGGAAAATAGGGAGACCGGGGTACTTCAAACACAGAAGGGGGGAAAACAAAAATGATTTTACAAGCCTAAGAGGGGGAAACTTAAGAATTGGTCTACGAAAGGAGAGAGACAGGGAAAAACACAGACTTAGGTAGAAACCACAAACCCATAGGACTCTAACAAGTTTGTGTAATAACATGAGGTATGGTGGCAGGGTGGAGTGTGAGTGGAACAAGTTTCGGGAGGTGAGACGTTGTATCGAGGACGGGGAGATGCGATAGGCGGGGAGAGGGTGAGTGGAGAACAGGTGTGAGGGGGTTGAAGCCCGAGGAGTGAAAAGGAGATGTAACGAGGCGGGGGAAGTTTGGAGTGGAAGGCGGTGTCCGGTGGGAGGTGAGGTGGTATGAGTGGTAGTAGCGGGCTTTCACCGGAGGGTAGGCGGTTAGTGGTTTAGCGTGAAGCGAGGGTCGAGTTGTGAGGAAACCACATTAGAGTGCGTGCCTAGAAATACTACCAACTTGGACCCCCCCCTCATTAAAAGTGAGCGTCGGGGGTCCGATATGGGTCAACGACCATAGATCTATGTGTGTTATGCTTAGTCCATTAAAGGCAGAACGTCAGAGGGGTCCGATATGGGTCAACGACCATAGATCTATGTGTGTTATGCTTAGTCGTCTAGATCTACGCGCACCTTAGTCACAATGCACCAAAACATGAAGTTAACCCTCCTGACTTAAGATAAATCCAAAAAGTGGGTTTTTAGCCTCTGTTATTTCATTTTTTCACCAAGGGGTCGAAAACACACCCTTTGACTGGATTTTGAGGGTGCTTGAGCTCTTCAAAGCTCAACGTTTTCATTCTTCCTGTGGAAACCATGGGCAGAATGCCACATGATTTACACCATAATTCTCCTAAGGGTAAATCTCAATCACTGCTAGATTCCTATGAAGCAGGTGGCAAATTCATGTGTTAACAGGAATCTTGTAGCAACATGCAACAAATTCCAAGCAAGCGAAAAACAATAGAAGTTTGTAAAAAGGATGGAAACCATTCCCACGGTTTCTCTGTCGACCAAAGAACCCTGTAGATTGGCCCTGAACCTTGTTGAACAAGGGCTAATAGTTCAGTTCATTGGGCTTTGGCCCTCACCCAAAGCTGTTGACACCTAGGTGCAAAGGAACTAGAGATATCTGGTCAAATAAGGAATCAGAATCTACTTAGTCAGTAAGGGATTCTTCATTTTTTTCTTCGATTTGGTAGATGATAGGAATCTTATCTTTAGAAATGGCTCGTATTTCATGGGCCCTCAAGGTCTGTACGTGAACCAATGGACCCCGGATTCCAATCCGTCTCAAGATGTTCCCTTGGTTGTTCTCATTTGGGTACACTTGCCTCACTTACCTCTACACTGTTGGAACCCCAAATCTCTAGAAACCATAGGAAATAAGCTCAGAAAATATATAGATCGTTCCAAAAGGAGGGATCAATACTCTTGTGCAAGAATCTGTGTAGAAGCCAACCTAGAGGAAAGCCTCCCTGAAGCTATAAATCTCACGGTGGATGATTGGTCCTACATTCAAGTGTTAGACTATGAGAAACTCTTATTTAAATGTCGGTGTTGTCATGGCTACGGGCACTTCACTAGGCATTGAAAAAAGAAAGCAGAGGAGAAGCCCGAAAACTCGAAGGGAGAACAAGGGACTCAGTTCCAGAAATCAGCTCCACATAAATAGAATAAAAAAACCAAAGGGAAAGGAGTGCCCTCGGGGAGTGGAGGACCTCCCTCGATATAGTTACAAGGTGAGGGGAGCTTAGCCCCTCCAAGAGCAGAGACAACCAACAACCCCTTTCAAATACTCAGCACCCCATAAGAACCACCCCCAACTCTAGCAGCCGAAGAGGCCGAACAACAACCCATTTCTATTGTAGAAGATAAAATCCTGGAAGAAACAACCCCTTTACAAGATGGATCACCAAGAGGAGCCTCTAGCCCTCCATCTTATGCAGAGATGACAAGGAAGAAGTCTCTGGAGATCTCATGATCCTCAGAAGATGAGACATTTGAGAGGCCATCAAAAAGAGTCGAGAGGAAATCTCACAGAGAGGCAAGGGAAGAAGAGGCCGAGAGACAAAAAATGCAAGGCATCCAGCCCACGATTGAGATGTCCATTGGCAGAAATACTAGAAACAGGCCTCCCAAGGGAGGGTCTCCCCCCCCCTTTACTAGTAAATAATGCAATTAGTCTCTTGGAATTGCAGAGGCTTGGGGAACCCCTTGAAAGCTGAAGTTGTGAAGAACCTTCTGAAATCAGAATCCCTTGAGATCTTCATGCTTCAAGAAACTAAAATAGAAGGGGTTTCCCTTCTCGATCTCAGCAAAGTGAAATGGAAAACAAAATCCAAAAAATAAGTGCAAGGGGTACATGTGGTGGGCTCGCCACTCTCTGGGAGGAAGACAAATTCCACCTCGAAATCTCCTTCGAAATGAAACACTGGATCTATAGCTAACTCTAACACCTTGCAAGTAAGATCACCTTCTCCCTCTTTAATATTTATGTTCGAATCCTCTATGCAGAAAAGAAAGACTGTTGGCAAACCCTATCTGACTTTCTAGATGCTTACTCTCCCAAGAATATGATTCTAGCAGGAGACTTCAATCTAGTTTTTGAGACAAAGGAAAAGAGAGGAGATATCATTAGTAGGGACCATTTCCTTCCCTTCATGGAAGACTTAATTCAACAATGGGACTTACTGAACTTTAAGCCAAGAAAAGGGCTCTACTCTTGGTCAAACAATAGAGCTGGGACGGAGCACATTTTAGCCCATTTGGACAGATTTTTACTCTAGAGCACCTTCCTCTCTGTAAAGAATATTATCTCCACTAACATTTTTCCAAAGTTGACTTCAGATCATAAACCCATTCTATTGTTATTTGAAGAAGAGGAAAAACTAGGGCCCATCCCCTTCCAGTTCATCCCCCTATGGACAGACAGAGAAGGAATTATGGACATGGTCTCGAAGGCTTGGTCCATCCCTGTCAATGGATCGCCCAGCTATGTGTGGGAACAGAAACTAAAGGCCACCAAAACAACCCTGAAAGAATGGATAAAAAAGATGTCAAACTCCCCCACTAGTCTTAGAAAATAGACCACCAATCAACTTCTCAATCTGCAATTGGACTTGGAGCTTAAAGACATTACCTACTCTAAAATTCAGAATGAGCAATAATCCCATCGCATCCCTCTCCGCTCATTCAGAGTAGAGGAAGAGTCCCTGAGGCTCAAATATCGTAACCTCTGTCTCGAGTCTGGTGAAAAAAATTCTTCCTTCTTCCATAAGAAAATTCGAGCTCGACTCTTTAGAAACCACATTGCATAGATTACCTCCCCTGATGGGGCTGTCCATAAATGAATATCTCAGTTAAAAGAGGTTGCAACCTCTCATTTCCAGCAGTTGTATAAAGAAGGAGTGGATACTGAGGAGGAATTTTCAGACTTCCTCACTCACGTTCCAAGAATGGTAAACGAGGAGGATAACTCAAGCCTCTTGAAGCCCTTCATTGAAGATAAAATCAGTAATGTCATCCGGATGATGGAGCCAGACAAAGCTCCAGGACCCGATGGGTTCTCCATTCACTTCTACATAATTTGTTTGGACATTATTAAGGTTGATCTGTTTCGAATGATCAAAATATTCCTCCAAAAAGCCAAACTGGGAGGAAGCACAAATTCCACTTTCCTAGCTCTAATCCCAAAATAAGCGAAACCGATGCCATTTGATCGTTTCAGGCCAATTTCGTTATGCAATGCTTCCTACAAAATTCTCTCCAAACTCCTTGCGAACATAATCAAGCTAGTTCTAGAAAAACTCATCCCTCCTAGCGATGGAGGATTTGTTAAAGGCAGGCATATCCTGGATAACGTGATCCTTGTGCAGGAAACCATTCATTCCAGCCACCAACGCCAAGAGTAAGGGATTCTTATCAAGTTGAACATGGGGAACACCTTTGATCGGGCAAGTCACTCTTTTCTTCTCCAAGTTCTTTCCGCTTTTGGATTCAACCCTGATTTCATAAGATTTATTAAATCATGTATAGGAGAGTCGTGGATCGCCCCCTTAGTAAATCGCAGGTCGAAAAACTATTTCAAATCAACGAGGGGCATAAGTCAAGGCTACCCTCTGTCCCCCTTCCTATACATTTTGATGGTAGATTCACATAGTCGAAAGCTGACAGTAGAGAAGTTAATTGGGACACTTCCAAGCATCAAGACAATGAGAGGAATCGAGCCAATCAACCATGCCATGTGCTCTTGGGATTTACTTCCCTTAAAATTGCAAGGGATTTTAACGAAGTTAGTCAAATCTTCTGTAGATTTTCTGGATCATTGGTCAATAGGAGGAAAAGTGAAGTGTATGGTTGGGAGGTAGATTAGTAATCCATTCACCGGATCCCACAATCCCTTGGGTTCACGGGCTTCACATCCTAGGATAAAATCAAGTACTTAGCTCTGCCTTTAACTCTAGGAATCAGCAAGGCCCCCCATTGGCTAGAAATTATCTGCAAAATTAAGGCAAAAATGATTGCTTGGGGCGGTCAGTGGCTTACCACAGCCGGGAATCTTATTCTTGTAAAATCTATTCTCTCCTCCCTTCAATTTTACCAGGCTTCATTTCTCTTGGCTCCAAAAATGATCACCGAGCAGCTCTCTAAACTGATATGAAACTTCCTGTGGCAAGGAGGAAAGGGGAATCAAAAAAAATTTCATTTGGTAAGCTGGGATATTGTGAAAAGGAATTTACCAAAAGGCAGTCTTGACTCTTCAGGTAAGAGACCCCGGGTTGGTCAATTTGGTGTTGGGAGGAAAGATTTTATGGAAAATATTCTCAAATCAATGACACCCTGTAAGCCAAGTTCTCATTAAAAAGTATTTGCATGGGCTATCAATGAACAACATGGATGAAGGAGCTTCTTGTAAAGGAACCACTCTATGGAATCTCTGCAGTCGGGGCTGGGATTTTTTTAAAGAACATATGTACAGAATTCCTAGAAATGGGAGAAGAATCTGGTTGTGGTATGATAAAATCATGGGCCTTCAGCGGGGCATCCACAAGATGGAAGATATTTCTTCATGGGACACTGGTGGGAATTGGCTCACCTAGGATATCCCCCACCCTCCAGATAGGATGCAACCTCAATACAACTCTTTCCTTGTTGTGATCTCAGGAATGGCACCAGTGCATCTGCGTTCAAGGAACAAATGGGGTTGGGGGAAGACCGGGGCATACATAGCATCGCAAGGTTTCACAACACTCCAAACCTAGAAACCGCATATCCACTCTACCTCACTGTGGAAACACATCTAGGGCCCCTTTGGTCTCCCAAAGATTAATTTCTTCTACTGGGTACTCATGCACAGAAGGGTTCTAACAAGAGACAACTTAGAAAAACGAGGTATTATCGGGCCCCACAGATGCCCTCTCTATTGCTAAGCTCAAGAAATGATTTATCACCTATTTATTGATTTCCCCTTCACTCGGGAAGTCTGGATACGGGATATGCACGGGCTCAATTCTCAAACCCCATCACAGCTCACAATTGTTAATTTATTTGCCTCCTGGAAAGGGTGTTCTCCTCATGCGTTGAAGAGAAAATCCACGTGGGCCAAAATTTGGTATGCTATACCAAAATTCATTTGCTGGGAAGTGTGGTTAGAAAGGAATGAGGCCACTTTAAAAAAAAATTGTGCACACCCACAGTCGTGGCTACCAAAGCCAAAGCATTGCTGCTGGAGACTTTGGAGAATCGACCTCACAAGCCAGATAGCGCACTCCTCCCAAAAGAGATCAGTTGGCTTGGTGCACCTCTTAAGTGAGTTAGTAACAAAAAGAACCTCTCTCGTCCTTGCTCCAATCTAGAGTGGCAGCTTCAGACCCCTGAACAAGAATTTCAAAAGTGGTGGAAGAATCAGGGCAAAGTTACGATTTTCTTCGACAAAGCTTCCAAAGGAAACCCGGGGATATTAGGAATAGGGGGTGTAATCTACTCCCCGGAAGGTCAAAGAAAAGACAGTTTCAGCTGGGGTCTGGGGGAGAGCACTAATAACCAGGTAGAAATTTTAGGAATACTCAGAGCTTGCCATCTCGCTCAGGGGAACAGTGAAAAATACATTCAAGTCTTCGGGGATTCGGAAATCCTGATAAAAATTCTAAACATGGATGACTACTTCAATAACCCAGTGCTCAACAAGACCCTGCAAAGACTTCGTAAAGTAATGCAGAATTTCACCTCCATTTTCTTCTACCACATCCTCTGAAATCTAAACAAGGAAGCGGATGTAAGGGAAAATATGGGTTGCCTTTTAGCCCAAGGAGAGATCTCAAAGAATGACGAAGCACCCGTTTGTACCCTATTCCATAAGATAGAACTCTCCCACCTATGTAAGATCATGACAAAGGCCCACCGGGTTTTTTGGAAAAATAATATGTAATAAGGGTTGATTAGGCTCCAGCCCAACCTATTATCCTTAAATAAAAAATAATCGTTTATGTTAAAAAAAAAAAATGACTTTTCTTTTGTTCTTAGATATTGATTATCTTAAGATCACGGGATTTTTAATTAAGTTATCTTTCTACTGTTATTAATTTACTCCAAATATCAAACACTTCTTTGAATTTATTCTGGAAGTACTAGTATTGTTCTGTCACAGGTTTCCCTTAAATGCAGGACAAGCTGGAGCTCAAACAACAAAGAGAGATAAACCCGGTTTTGTTGATTAGCTATAGGTTAGTATGTGTGTTATTTAATTAAATTATTTATTAATGAAACATTGATTGCATTAATTAGCTTTGACTATTTCTGTGTCATTGTTTCAATTGTATTCGCTTAGTATTTATTAGTTCGTTATCTTCAAACATTAGAAAGATTTGTGTTCTTAATTTATCTTTTTAAAACACTATTACAAACATCCATTTTTGCGAGATTTCAAGTAAATCTTGTAAACTGTATATAGATTGTTTATAATCACTTGTATATTCATGTTTCTAGTTGAACACTTGTAATTACTATATAGATTGTTAGAATCATAGCTTTAGATTAGTTTATTTCTTTTACTGTTTTTAGGACTCTAGTTGGTTAACGGAGCAATTAAACCTATCGGGTCAAATCATACCAAACGACTTGGGTTTAATTAGACAACCCCGGTCCATATTTGACCTTCCAGTTGATGGTGTGTCACTTACACCCGTCAACACCATTCTATAAAGTACTTAGTTCAATTATACAAAGAAACTGGTAAATTCTTATCGACCCGTAACTTGTGTCGGGCTTAGCAGTGATAGAGGATTATTCATCTTCAGGTCCTTTTGGGACGATCAAATTTTTCAGTATTGGAAATTTTGTCGTTGGTACCTTCAAAATTTAATATGGAAACAACTATTGATATCACTTACTGGAAATCCGACGATGTAATTCCAGTTAAATCCTCAATGAGTCTGTTGAAGGGACTCTTCCTTGATTGCAAAACAAGCTATGTCAATTCGACCATTGTTGGTCAGTTTTGTACTGAGTGTGTTATTTTTTATACGATTATCATTGGAGATGTTCAGATCTCCGTTTTAAATTCTTCAATAAACTTATTAAGATCCTTACATAGTGGAAAGAAATTCCAAATACTGCCCAACACCAAAACCTGGGCCTTGTGGGTGTTCATTATTTTAAAATAGATTGTTTTAAAAAAAATAAAAAATTATTTACTTGACAGTTCTTGATTAATCTCTAAAACATAATTTCCCTTTAGGCGATTCTTGTATACATTTACACTCCAACTTTATAGCCATAGGCAGATAAAAATAGTGTGTATTTTACTTCTTTGCATGGCACTGTCAGTTGGGTAGCCCTGATATGAGTTAAAGTGAGTTTTATTAGCATTGTGTTTTAGGAGGAAATGCAGTGACTCACTATCCAAGATGTCAGGACGGAAGTGAAATTACTGTCAGTTGGCCACTTAAGAATCCTAACCCACATTTTAAATATTTAAAAAATTCCTTTGGTTGTGAATATGAACTCTGACAGCTGGTAAATGTAACCTCCAATTCCGAGAATCTTTGGTTTAATTACACCTAGCTTTTATATCCTTAATTATTACAATCGATTTGATATAAATACACATAGATTTAAGAAACTACACCCAGTTTTTAAATAATCACACATAGATTTTTAATGTTTGGTGGTTAGCACTGGCAGTGAATGGCAATTTAGTTAATGTTTAGTTAATTTGTGAATTAAGTTAATTGCAGTAGTTAGCGCTGGCAGTGAAGATTGTAAGTTAAGCATAGTTATATTTTAAGTTAAGCAGTGTTATATTTTAAGAAAGGCATAGTTATATTTAAGTTGAGCATTGTGATAATTTCAAATTAAGCATTGTTATATTTTAATTAAGCATTGTTATAATTTAAGAGGAGCATTGTTATAATTGTGTTTTGGGAAAAGCATTGTTATATTTTAGGTTAAGCATTGCATTGTTATAATTGGCACTAAGGAAGTTAAGCATGGTTAAGCCTTGTTAGATTTTAAAAGAAGGTAGGTAAGTGTTATTATATGCTTTTAACTTGAGGTTGAGGTTGGATATAATGTGCTTGAAATGGTCTTATGAGGGTAAAATGTTAATTAGATACTTATAGATTATTGCGCAATTCCAAACCTGTATTGAATATATTACCATGCGCCTCATTTAGCTAGATTTATTACAATGCTCTCTCTATGGTTCATATAATGTATGTCAGTGCAAACTGGATTTCGAAAAGGTTGGAATTTATGTACAGGTTGATGGTTTAGATCTTTTATGTTTGCGCTTCGAATCCTAGTGCGCTTGTTGCAATGTGGCGACATGATTCCCTAAAAGAAATTGTTGTGTGCATTGATAGATAAGCGCATTTGAAACCTGGTTGGGTCATGCGCTCCCCATTTAGGGTGAAGTGGTTGTTGTAATTGATGTTTGGTACTTTGTCCTGTAACGTTTTATTGTGTTTTTTTATTGCTCGCCATAGTCACTTTTTTCATTGATGTTGATTGCGTGGGTTGATCTGATGTTGGTAGTTATCTTAGTCGGTTTGGTCTTGTTTGTGTCGGGTGGGATGTAAACACCTCCTTGTTCCTCAGAACTGTTGTCGGCCTTGAGACCTCAAATGGTCAAAATCGATGGGAACCTGGGCTTGAGTGTTTCTTATGTTTCTTGGAGGTCCTAACCATTGCAGGGTAGGACAGGTAGGTAGTCATTCTTATTCTTCGTTTGTTTGAATGTTGTGCACTGCTTCCCGATGCTTGATGAGCTAATATGTTAGGTTGTTATGTTTATTGTTGCGTGATTTGCATGTGTTGTGTTCATCGTCGTGTCACGATGTTGAGTGTAATGTCATTATTACCTTCCTACACCAAAAAAAAAATTGTACTTGTTATGTGAGGCTTGTTGTCATAACGACGGGGTTCGTTACATATTCTAGCATGGTTGTGACTTCCCTTTTTGCATATTGATAACTAGTTAACCCATAATGTCCAATATATATGTTATATGGGATAAATCCCTTGCGCTTTCCTTTTATTAGTAATGTATTGAAATTGCATAGTTTGATAAGTTATCTCCCTCAACACCAACCCATTAGGAACTTGTTTGGGAAAGAGATGTGGTGGTGTAGTAGCTCCATAAATTATCAAATAAATATAATGTTCTTGAAAGTACCAATCTCAAATACTACTACGAAATTTCCTTGCTTCCTTTTTCAGTCTTGGGGCAGGTGTGCAGAAAAGAAACTTAAACACTTGTGCAAGGAAATTATCACATATGTGTGCATATTGTCTTTTATACCTATTTTCCCACAAATTATGACAATAGACATGTATTGACATTTCTAACATATTCCAAGGCCATCCCATACCTGGTAAATGATTACTCACACATATGATGTCTAGTAAGTAAGAAGCCATATAAAATGTTGGAAGAATTTTAGAGTCTAACTATTTTTCCTTCTCCAATGCTCTATACATAGTGTGAGATAATATATTTGCACAATTAAAGACAAAAAATTTAAAACCACAATGTGTACTAGTGGAACCCAAATAACTTTGAAGTGAACACAATTTGGTTCTCCATACAATTTGTACATCATTTCCATAGCATAGATATATGGGTCTCTTCAATTGGTTGTTGTATAAACATCGTCTTTTTTTTCTTGAAATATCTTTCCCTCTACCCACTAGCCTACCAATATATTCCTTACATCATGATTCTTATGAAGCTCATCTACCCATCCCCTGATCACATAAACTTGAGGTTCATGAAGATTGTAATATTTCTCAAGTTGTAAAGCTTGAAATGAAGCTATGCACCTTCCTTGGTCATTTATGACTATTCTATTATTAGTATTTATGTGATTGATTATCCATCCAATCACTTTTTAACAAAGAAGAACTTGGTGTCTAGTAGCTACATTATGAAGATGATATTTCCTTATGTTGGGAAAAACAAGGTCATTGATATCTTTGTCACAAGGGAGCTACATCATGATGATGATATTTCCTTATGTTGGGTAAAACATGGTCATTGATATCTTTGTCACAAGGGTCATTTTGTGGGATCACATTTGGGAAATCCTCTTCTTTAAACCTTCCATAAATCTCTCCCCATCAAAAAAAAGATAGTGAACCAACACTTGGCTATGTATATTTGAAAATGGGCTTGACAAGCTCTATGTTAGGATTGGCTACTTCAATGACATGTATGATAGGTTCTAAGGACTTTGCTTGAACTTTCTGGAGATAAACTTTGTATAAAATATTGAAACATACAATGTTTCAAGTGGACACTCAACCCATCATTAGGGACAAATAAAGTTGAAATAATCGATAAGATTCACTATATATGGATCATAAGCACATGGTATATAGGTGCATGTGTTATTGGATAAATCGGTAGGTGCGGACACTAACTGATCTCCCTAGATCCACTTAGATCTAGAACAAAACACACCAGAACATGACGCTTTCCTTAAGTTTTAAATATTGAATTTACTAACTAAAGAGGGATGGGTGACATACCATTTAAATGTCTCTTCCTCTCGCCATCGCCATCCTAGATCCGTTCTAACGCTCATACAATGATGATCCTGCAAAAGAATGCAACCAACCAAAGTGATAGTAATAGCATAAACTCAATATAAACCTATGTATGTGATCAAGGAGTCATACAATAAAACAGAACAAGCTTTATAGGAAAGAATCATATTACTGTATCATATTAAATGTGAAAGAGAGATTACAAGCATGGCCTTGATGTCGTAAGGTCCCTTCCAACTGTCCTTCGTTCCCCACACACTTTCACTCCA
>SNQJ01S0041768.1:212116-223764 GCA_010110895.2 Picea sitchensis
ATAAGTTGAAGAGGATAAGGTGAGGAGGTTAGGATGATCCCACTAGATCATGAAAGTGAGTAAGATCCAAACCATTCGGATGCCACCTCACCATGGAAGTTTCTCCTTCTAGAAGATTCGAGAAAACGCTCGTTTTTCCCACATGTAAGCATTCTCGCACCCTGCTTATAGTGCAACCTGCGAACTGTTCACACCCTATCTATGATGCAGCCTGTGAGAATCAGGCATTCTCGCACCCTAATACATAGGCAGCCTTTGAACTTCCTTTTTTATAAGGTTTTTACATAGGAAAATGCAACTTCTTTTCTTAGGAAAAGTTCTTCTCCCTTCTCTCTTCAGGAACTCAGGCCACTGACCTCTCGGAAGGTAACAGATAGGTTTACATCATTAACGGTCATAGGGATGAAGAAAATAATGTGTAACAGCATGGATCTCAATATGGCTTCTCGTACCCTACTCAGCACCTTTACCTATCAACTGAATCAAGTGGTGCTACTACTCAGTCAACTGCATAATAAATATAATATGGGTATGGATCATCATAAGGAACTAGATCATAATCCTAATCATTAGGAGTAACTAGTGCTTTCTCTTCTTATAGATCTCAAGATGGAAGGTATGCTACATATGGAACTATAAGGTATGTTGATGATAGTGTTTATGCCTCTGCTTTTGCTTCTCTAGCTACTTATGCTTGATGAGATATTTATAGGATTAAGAATTAAGGTTAAGTGTTGTGGAAAATGAGTTTTAACCAATATGAAAAATGATTAAAATAGTAAAGGAAAAAGGGAATGAATAATATTAGGGCATGGATAAAAGAAAATTAGACCAATAAATGAAAAGAAAGAGGAAATTAAATAATAATAGCAATGAATCAATGAATAAATTAATTTAACTAAATTAAATTGTTAAAAAGAAGAAGGGATAAAAATCAATGATCAATACGATGGATAGTGGGTTTCCAAGATTGGCTAAGTTTGTAGCCATCTTCCTTATTAAAATTATTAGGATGTTTTTCAATTTCCAATGCTTCCCGAATGATACGAGATGAGTAATAAGGTTTTGAAGCTAGAATTTTAGTTTGGTCAAAGCAGCGTAGACTAACAAAACAAGTGGTGATGACAATTATAATAACATTATATAACGTGGGTTCCCACAAAATACTAAGACTCACAAAGAATAGATCTGACATATATATAACCATAACACCGATATGATATGATCTACATGCATGACATAAAAGGGAAAGCATAATGTCGGTGTAACAACATATCATCAATCTCACATTAATAAACCTATCAACGTATATAAGCTATAATGTCGGTGTAATGACCCTGACTTGCATTAGCCACAAAAATATCTCGAGTATATTTAATCGGAAATTATTGCAAGAAATGCAAGGGTTGTGCATTCCTTGGATTCTTTGGATTTATGCCAACATTGTACACAACCCTTAGTTTTTTCTTTGACACGATAAAAAGATCAATTTTGTAGTTTGGATGGCTCAGTTCTCCTATTTTGAAGTACTCAATACATTCAAAGGGAATAACCGTAGTTTGAACCTAAATGTACATATGTTGGAGTAACTCCCATGTCAATTCTATGAAATCAAAGGAACCTTCAAGAATTTCCTTTGGAATCATCCTAGCAACTTTGGTGGGAGTTAACTCAAGTGGTTTTCCAGGCATGAGTACAGTTGCAAGTAGATCCTATTACACATAGAGTTGATATGCAAGAAGAGTTGTTATTTATAATTATGTCACAATGATAATTGGAACATTGAACATTTAACACTTATAGTGAGAAAAATTCTTTTTATTTGAATTGATAAAACTATTTTAGATAGAATGGGATGCATTAGACAACCTCAAACCTATTTTTCAATCTACTAACATTTTGAAACAAATTATTCTTTCGGAAATTATTTGAAACAACTCTTCCATTCTTATGGAGCTTTGAAATGTTTTAGGATTCTATGAAGATATAGTATACCTTCAGAATTTTTATGAATCCTCTCACGGGGGAATCCTTTTTGGATTTACAATGAGGGTATTTGATGGTCGTTTAAAAAAAATTATAGGGATGGGTAATTGGATGCAATGTCTCTTGGACTATACATAATTTTAATATGCAACTCTTGATGCATTTTTCCTAATTACTATATTGAATGTGACTAAGAAAATAACGAGAACCAAAGCTGCAAAATCCTCAACAATGTAAAGCATTGTGAAGTGAAATCTAAATTAGAAGTTGTGATATGTGATATGAAATCTACACCATTTCAGCTATGCATATGGATAGATGCAATTTCAGTTATAGAACAATTTTGGAGTGATTACAAATTTAAAATTACATCCATCCATAAATTGAATTCATCCAAAATTGTTATATAACTAAAGTTGTGATAAGTGATACACAATGTTGTCAATTGATCCATTGTTCAACTTCCTCTAGTAAATTGGATTGCCCTATTATTCTCGTCTATGTCAAAGGAGTGTTCGATCTTTCCTATTCACATACATCAATTGGCCATCACTATTAAGATCCATACACTTTTCCATTAATTGGACACCTACACTTTGTCATCGATTGGCCATCAAAATTAAATTTTGTACTCATCTATAGTCCCAGTGTTATCATTGAGAAAAATTAGTCATATTAGACATGGCACCTACAAGGATCTGTGAGCATCCCTGATGTGGTGCTAATGGTGCGGGTGCTAGTTTCCAAGCCTAGTTGGAACCCATTAGGAACAATATTTATCCTTGTCTACCTAATATAATGGCCAAACTGGGCATCTGCAAACTACTACAATCAAAGATAATCATTGATTATCCCAAGCCAATTCTTTACATGGAATAATATAATATAAAAAATTGTATGCATTGGCCCATTTAGAATGAATTGAAGTATGTAATAATATAATCTAAAAATAGCATGCTTGGCTAGTGAACAAGATAAATAGAATGATAACGCATTGATGGAATAACATGACATAAAAAAATATCATGATTGGCCAATCAACAAAAAATAGCATGAGAATGCATTGAAGTATGGAATAATAATAAAAAAAAAACATGTTTGAGCATTCAACAAAAAAGAGCATGAAAATGCATCGATAACATTATTGAAGGGGCTTGTATAAAATTGAAAGGGGCACAATGAGGATGGAATGGATCAACCCAATAGGAAAATTAGTGTGGATCAAATTGGTTTTGTTAGTGTTGACAATATATTAGGGGTTAGTCTTTCTAACTCCAATTGACATAATGTATTCAATTAGTATGAAGAATTAAATGCTTATATGATCGAGGTGGAGGATCTAATAGTGAAATATTCCATTTAATGAAATGGTCCACAGTTCAAGCCCCTTTAGAGCATGGAATATTAGCAATCAGAGATCCAGTACTAATGAATATAGTGCATTAAGCAAAAATCCTGTAGATAATGATCTCTATGGAAAAGGATTTATGGAAGAAATCTCTCTACAAGAAGTATTTTTTTAGTGGAAGGTTGTGTTTTTTGGATTCTCCCCTCCTTTAAATAGGGGGATCCCCTATTTGAAGACTCTACATAGTTGTGATTCCTATTATGTGAGGTTTCCTTTCATGGGTCTTAGGAAATGGGAAGCTCATCAGGATCTAGGAAGATATAATTATGGGCCATCCACCTCTCCATCAAGTGGTTTCATTAGTTGGTATCAATGAATGGCTTATGGACAATTCGATATCCATGTTATTTGACCTCTCAAATCAAGACTCCTTGGGATTTGGGATATGTATAGGTTGGAAGATTCTTAATCCTCCAAAACATATTAAGGATCAATTATCTTCTCTCTTTTATTTCCTTCATGGAGCATATCCTTTAAACAATCTTATAAAAGACTCAAGGGGATGTGGGTTAGCTACTAAACCTACTCGGTCAAGCTAGGATATGAGCTCAAGTTGGCATCCTTGGAATCTTTGCATCCCTCATCTATTTGGAAAAATGTATGGTATGGTGACTATCTCCCCAAAGTAAAATGATGCAGTTGGATCATGGTTCGTGGAAAATATTAATGGCATAGAATATCAAAAATAAGGGGTATGAAGGTTCATCCCACTATTTGCTTTTCCTTGTAGAGGAAGAAACAACTAGTAATTTATTTCTGAATTGTGAATTCACCAAATAGGTATGCTCTCTATCCTTTTTGGAGGTTGGAAAAATGGTTATTGTCCCATAATATTGGAAACAAATGTTCATGAATTGGCCAAGGATATACCTTGGATTGCTAGCCAAGAAAAAGTTGCTTCAAATAATTTGGATTGTCATCCCTAGATACCTTTTCTAGAAAATGGCTTGTAGGAAATCACAACTTATTTCGACAGGAATCCCCAACCCCACGAGGAGTGGCCTCTCAAGAAAGAGGGTTGTTGCAAGAGACTATACGATCAAATATAGTATGGAGTATCTCACAGGAAAATTATGAGGAAAACAATTCATGGATTGGAGCTATCATCCCATTTCAAGAGTCACAATCTAATATTTAGTTAATAAAGAGAACCAAACCTTCCAAGTGGCAACTTCAACTAGGAGACAAGGAGCTCCTCCAATGAAAAAAAGAGGTAGACTACAATATATGCTCATTTTTATGGTGCATCAAATGGAAATCCATGGGTGAGGGACTTATATATAACCTGAAAGGTTAGATAGAACTAGAGTTTGCTTGGGAATTGGGGACATTGACAAACAATTAATGGAGGCATGGGGAATTTATAAAGGTCTCACTCTATTAAAGGATAAGTGTTTGAGGGAACAATGATTGGTGATTTTTCCATAATTATTAGATCTCTAGTGCAATGTTTCCTTTAAAGAAACATTAGTCTTGATCCAAAGGAGTGTAGAATTAAGTCTCTATTTTACAAAGGTATCCTTCTTCTAGGTGTTGCAAAAGCAAAATGAGGTGGTCAATAAACAAGCTAATTGAGGTGCATGGTTAGGAGAAAGAATGTTTATGATGAATGGAGGGTGTTTATCTTCACATACCTCCTATGACAATATTTCATATATGATGGAGAATTTTCCAAAGAACAAGTGTCTTGACAACTTTTCTATAGCACATATGAGTTAAAACCTCAGTCTACATTACTCCTTATTCCATCCTTAAAGGCCTATAAAGTTATGGACAGTACGATTTTCATGTGGGTACTTGCATATGGATATTTAAGGAGGAAGGTTTGATATTTATTGATGAATGTCGTCATGGGTTTTTCTATTAGTCCATTGGAAGTCAAAATGTTGATATACATGTTCTTGGTCTATGTAGTCAGTTGTTGTTGGATTACAATAGGTTTGGGATATTACACTACTCTCTTTGCAAAAATGAGTCATTGCCACTAAAAGAAGCATTGTGTCTTATGCAACCTCAACGAGGTCCAAATTGGTTTAAGAAGATGCAAGAAGGAGATGGATGAGGTGTAAAATACTATATTTAACTCCACCATCAAATGGAGTCGATGGCAAGATGAACTTGAGCGTAAGTTGAAGGTCGAAAATATGATAAGAGACACATGTCCCATGGAAACAACAATGAAATTATTAGAGCTCAGAGAGTTAGAAAAGGAATTCTTTGTATTTAAGGTCATCAATCGTCAACAATACTTCTCTTCAACTTCTATGAGAAGTGGTGTGTCCCCTTTCCACTCTGGTTTTTTATCCTATAGATCCTTTTCTTAGTGGGTTCTCTTGATTTCAATATAAAGATGTGTAGGCTAAGCCCTATGTTATGGAGACAAAATCCTTATTTGAAACTAGGAATATCGATGGTCAAGTGGAAGCTAGAAGGCACTTTGAGTAATCAACCATTGAGTTTCAACTAGGCTCGAATGGGAACTTTGAGTAATCAACCATGGAGTTTCAGCTAGGCTCGAATGCGTATTATTTTATATTTTTTTCTTTTTGATGTTCTGTCAAATATTGATCTTGTTATTTTAGCATATAAAGCAGTATACATGTTGAGGACATCTATTCTAGGTTAAAGTAGGAGATGCTATAAAATTTTGGATGAAAAACAATATTAACTTCTTCTTTTTTTCCCAAAGGGAAAATTTCTCGATTATATTGATTATATAATGTGTTATCAATACAGAGAATTTACAAGGCTCAGCTAAAAAAGTGATATCTTTCAAATGAACTTTCGCCTTTAGTGGTCTCTCGACCAACATAGGGGGAAAGTTCATATTAAGAGAAAGAGGACTGCTAAGAGTCTGAAAAAGATACAAGTATATAAGGGGGATATAACCCCAGTAAATAAAGAAAAAACAACAGAATCTTCAGTGATACATCGGCTAGGAGAAAGTCTTAAAAATTCAGATCAAAAATACCGCTAAGATGGAGAGTGGATCTTAAAAAAGAGTTAGAAAATGTGGAGGGCCCTCATGGCCATCTAACCAAAGGTTGTATGTTATAATGCCCACTTTTTTTTGAAGATCTATCTTGGATAATTGATCTACTGATTTGTTATGTTCTCGATAGATATGATTGAAGATGAGTTTTTTGAAAGTGGGTAGGATAAGTCGGATTATGTCCTTCCAAGACATAAGGGGGATGGCTTGTAGATCGCCCTTATTGTACAACCACTCAATGATTATTTTGGAATCCCCAAGTATTCGAAGGGATTCGATGTGGAGTCTAGAATCCAAGTAGAGCGTGGCCTGGGCGCCCAATAATTCTTACCTGGTGTTGGTGCCAAGACCACAGTTAAAGGTCCATCTATAGGATGAATTTTTTGTGATTTTTATCAATCCTCCAGCGTCGCTCTAAGTGCCATTTGATAGCATTGCTCCATCAACCTAGCCTGTAGGTGTGTCCTCTATATCATGAGCCCTCTTTGTAATCTGTAAACTTTGCTTTCTAGTGTGGGTAGCAGTCTAGGTTTTAAGTAAAACCAAGCGTTTTGTAAGTTGTAGAGTTAATAGATGGAGTCCAATTTTCAAAAAAAAATAATTTTTTGTCCATCCAAATAGACCAACAAACCAGGGAAGGAAGCTACATTAGATTGTGCTCCCCATGGGTCCAATATTCAAAACAGTCTGCAAGTGTAGGCTCGTTCCAAGTAGTTTTAAATTGTAAAACGAAAGCAATTTTGTCCCAAACTTTTTTGGTGTAGGGGCACTTGATGAATAGGTGATTCGTTGTTTCTGCATCAATAAGGAAGAGAAGACAAATGTTTGGCCCAGTCCAACCCTTCCTTTGAAGGATATCCCATGTATTCAATTTGTATTCAATCATGATCCAAGTGAATAGTTTTAATTTGGTAGGTAGGTGACATGTCTAGAGGTGTTTTCTCCAGCCTCCGGTATTATTGTGCTAGAGAGAATTCGAAATGGTTGTATAAATATTATGTACTGTGAGTTTTCCAAAGTGATCTCCCCCCCACCACAAGAGTTGGTCATTGGAGTCATTTAAAATGATACCCGATAGTGCTAAGTTGGAGCAGAAGGCATTACAAGATATGGCAAACTCTGCATTGAGTCCCAAAGCAGCGATGGATAGCCACTAGACAGGCAAACAAAAGCGGATAGGATCGGTCTCTGGCTTGGAATAAGTAACAGATGTTTTTATTTTGCAGATGCATAATCAACAATGGAGGCAAAGTATTGGAATCGCCCATACCAAGGATGCGGTCATGCCTAAGAACAATTGAATGACCTGATCCTGGCTGCCAACATAGCCAGCGGGTTATCTAATGTTTAGATTTATTTAAACTTCTTCAGAAGATAGAAGACGCCCTGGTGATATCTGAATCGAAAAGAAGACAGCTAGAGACTGTGTGTTGTGAGAGGTACTTGTCCTTAATAATTTGTTTCCAAACGCTAGGAATAGTTAGCACACACCAGAGGGATTTGGCTGCAAGAGCTTGGTCGAAGAGAAATAAATTTTGAATCCCCCAGCCGCCTTTTTGTTTGGGTTTTGTTAAAGCTTCCCATTTGCATAGGTGTTGTCGCGAGTGGTCTGAGCAACCTGACCAGAGGAATTTGTATGGAAATTGGTAGAGTCTAGTGAGAACTGTAGCACGAATGGTTGCAAGATCCATCCAATCAATTGGTTGTCCTTCCAGGACAAATTTTATGAGTGTATATCGGTCTCCAAGTGAGAGCCATCTCGTGCACCAGTGACCTGTCTTTTTCTCAACTTTTGCAATGAGCCAGTTCCAGTCCGCCATCTTGTAGGAGTCTATTTTTAAGAAGTATCCCAGGTACTTAATACCTAAAGAAAGATGAGTAAAGGTGTGGGGAAAAATACCTTTGAGCTTATTCAAAGTTTGTTGTTGAATATTTTCAAAGTGGAAGGTCGATTTTTCCCAATTGATCGCCAAACCTGAGGTGTTGCAAAATATTTTTAAAATCTCTTTAATCTCTTTCCATTCCTGAAGCGAATCATTTTTCATGATGAGAACATCATCGGAAAAGAGGATATTTAGAATCCTTATCGTCCTATACACCTTAATACCAGTGATCTTGCCATCAGCTTGGTCAAATTTGAGGAGCAGACTCAAGGCTTCCATAGCCAGAATGAAAAGCAGGGGTGAGAGGGGGTAGCCCTGTTGAAGGCCTCTGCCAATGCGAAAAAAGGAGGAGGATTCTCCATTAATCAATATGGCAATGTTAGCACTAACTACACAACTCATAATCCATTTGATTAAAGAATGGATAAAACCCATCTGAGTCGGGATCAATCTAATGAAATCCCAGTCTGTGCAATCAAAATCTTTCTGGAGGTCAAGTTTGAGGATAAGCGCCTTTGAATTTTTAGATTTGATACTGTGTAGGCACTGTTGGGAAGTTCCAATGGCATCTGGGATCTGGCATCCTTTTAAAAACCCCATTTTGTTTTTTGAAAGGGTCCGAGAGAGTATGGTCTTTATCCTGGTCGCAATGATTTTTGAGATGAGTTTATAGCAGAGATTGCAGAGTGCAATGGGCCTGTAATCGGCAAAGGTAGAAGGATTGTTTGTTTTAGGAAAGAAAGTAAGGAAATTCGAGTTCAAATCTCCAGCCACCTTCTCATTGAGTCTAGAGTCCTCCACAAGCTCTATAAGATCTAGGCCAACCAAGTCAAAGAAGTGCAGATAAAATTCTACCGTCCAGCCGTCAAGGCCTGGAATTTTATCTTTAGAGAAATATTTTAAGAAAACCATGATCTCTTGTATAGTGCAGGGGCTTTCAAGAGTAATTGAATCATCCTCAGTAACAGAATGGGGAAAGAGACTAGCCACAGTGATCAAAATTTGTAAATTTCCGGTAGTTTTCTCCTCAAAAAAAGGTTGAAAATGTCTTACAGATGTTGTTTTTAAAGCCTGTTGTCCACTATGACAAGTACCTTATGAATCAATAATATTCCAAATGTGATTTATGATCCTTCATGAGCTAGAAAGGTTATGAAAATTGAGGTGAGCATCCATCCATAAGCAAGCATAAAGTAAGGACCCCATTGCGTCTCTTTGTAAGTGCGTGGGTAATGACTGTCCGACCAAGGGGGGGGTGCTTAACAAAAAGGGTGTTTTCTTCTCCTGGCCTCGTCATATTGCCATGTCATTAAGGAGGAAGAGCCCTCGAGTAGAGTTAGTTTATTTGATAGCTGGGCAACAGATAACTTTTTGGATGGAAGGTGCATTGCTATACTATCTATTACTCCAACAATATTGTTGGTATGATCATTCACTAAAATGAAACCTTGTGGATTTTGTTTACTAACTAGGCTAGTTGCTCCACTTGACCTGGAACTAAAACTCATTGCTCCACTTCAATATGGAGATTCATAGATGTATTGACTTTCTCACAACCCCAGCTCCAGAGATAAATAGAGCTACATAAAGAGAATAAACGGACAAGGCATTGATGAAACAAATGGAAGTACCCCGGTTGGAAGCTCAGGGATGGCGGAGCTCAAACTGTTGTTGGAAGGGTATTTTTTTTTAATGCATTCTTCCTCCACTTGCTTTGCTTGCTACTCATCCTATGCCTCTTACTTAGCCTGAGTCATCTTAGTTATTGCATCTTGTAGGTAAACCTTCTTTGTATCTCACTCAGCCCTATTCCATAGTGGCTTATTTTTCTAATCTAAAAGCCAATATCTCTTGTTATAGACCTACTCTATTTATGTCCCTCACTATAAGATGTTCTTAGTCAGGCCATGTACTAGTCACTGGGCACATGCGTGCAAAATCTCAGTGGAACTTGTTGCATTCATTTATCTCATCAACATGCCCAAATGGCCTCAGTTACCTACTACCCATGGTTGGTTCTCTACCTCTGGGGTGAATAATTCACACTTGTCATTAGGGAACTTGATGATTTAATGCAGGGTCATTCCTTCCAATAAGTCAAAGGGGGGAAGGATAAGCAGCACCAGTTGATTCAGTAGTTTCTTCATCATATTATGTTGAAGAACCAATTGCTCATGAACCATAACCCATTTATTTATAAGCTTTAGATTCATCCCTACCCTCCCTCCTGGTGTTGTCACCCCTGTTTAGCAAGCCTCCGAGCAGAACTTTAGGATCCTTTTGACTCTTTTGACCTTACCATTGACTCGATAGGCTAGGTTCCATTAGATGTGTATTTGGTGTTGAGGTCACCACTCTTGATTCAAGTTGTTCTGCAGTGTTGTCTCCAAGTGGCTTCTTCTTTGAGAAGAAGTTGATTTCTTTCAATTTCCAATCCTTTTAAGACTAGGCTACGGTCACCAATGACACCCGCATGCACATCTGCTAAAAGAAGGAATTGGATCTCACTTTCAAGATCTAGAGGCCTTTGTGCATTGTGTCTCTTATGGTTGGTTGCCCAAGATTTTAAATGGGCTTTAAGTCTCTTAAGCTTCCAAATAAATCGATGATGAATACAAGGCTCAGATAAATAGGTAGGGTCTTCCACACATCAATGACAATGGAATTGAAGTCAGCTTCAAGAAACCAGCTCTAATTGAGTTTGAAAGGGTAAGCGATCTTGTGAATAGATGAGTCCAACTGCAAGATAATAGGAGCATGATCTGATAAAAAAGGACAATCCACTCAGGTGTGGATCCTATCCTCCGTAGAGATTAAGTGCTCAGAAATAAGGAAACGATCAAACCTCTTGGAGATAGCATCAGGTCCCATCCGCCCATTGTGCCAAGTGGGAGCTAAGAGGTCTGGGGCGTAGTCCACCAGGTTGTGAGCTATGAACATAGTGGTAAAAAAATCTGTTAGAGTGTCTTGTGTAGCAGATTCCCCCCAAACTTCCCCAACATAGATAGTGAGATTCATATCACTCGCTATTATCAAATTTTCCAATTCAAGAAGACCCCGATCAACTACCTTTTCCCAAAAATTATGTCTGTCAGTACAGGGACTATATACATTGATTAAATTTATCCTTTTGTTTTTAAAATGACAAATACCGGACAATAAGATTCCTCCACAACAAAGGTATGAGGAAAAATCATATTTGGCAGGATCCCAAGCCACAACCAAGCCCCTAGAGGTACCAAGTGAGATTATTGTGCATGTGTGCCAATTAGAGTGAAACAGATTTAAAAAGGACCTAGTCTTTTTGTTGTCAACAAGTGTTTCCAATAGGAAAATGATATCTGGAGAAGAATGTGATAGAAGTCTTCTAAAGGAGGCA
>SNQJ01S0041768.1:227844-239621 GCA_010110895.2 Picea sitchensis
TTTTTAATTTGTTTATGAGAATTTTAATTAATTATAATAATAATAATAATAATCTATTTTTAATGTTTGTGGGACAAAGAATCTTTCTCGCTCAACGATTTGACTGGTGAAGTTTATGGAGGTATACGTATCCTACCCCTCTAGATTTGAACTTGTGATCTTTTAGAAGGAAGCACGTGTTCTTAACCATTAGGCCCACTCAAGATGTCTTTAATCTTAGAATGTCTATAATCTCAGAATGAGTTTTCAATGGAAATACTAAGACTTCTCAATGTTGAAATTTTATGTTCAATTTAAATGTTTTATCTATTTTGAATGGTTTTTGTGTGTGGTTGTGGGAAAAAAACCCACCAATATTAACACACACTAAAATTGTCAACTCATAAATTTTTGAGGTTAAAAACTTACTCCTTATAAAGATACCTTAAATGAACTAACTCATATACACACACTTGAATGATGTCTCCCTCATTTATGAATTTTTCCTCGTAAGCCAACTCTCACACGATCCATAGTGAAATAAGGCGTTTGTCAATTCCTAAAATGCACTTGGTTGAAAGAATTTGTCATATTTGTGACACTAAGAAGATTGAAGATGAGAAGCACTCTCTTAGAATGTCTTGCGTACAAATCTCAATTTCAAAACATTTGTTACAATACCAACATTCATAACCTTTTAACTCATGAAAACTATGAGGATTTAGGAATGTTTCTCTTAAAAAAAATTGAGGACAAAAATAAAATCCTAAAGCAAACTAAGTAATTCCTTATCTTTTTTAGAATCCAAATAGATAAATATTGGTTTTACTTGATGCTAATAACCATAACCATAATCATTATCATATATTGAATAAGTTATGAGGAGAAAGCCATACAAGAATGCAAAATATTAAACAATTATACTTTCACCTTTTTTATGTCTTTCTTGGTATAACTTGGATCCTTATTTAATATATATTAATAAAATCTGGTTTATGAGAAGAAAGTCGTAAATGAAGGAGAAACCATTAAAACATCTCTCTGTATATACAAAACATTCCATTCATAGAAAGAAGAAAAATTTGAAAATTTAAATAATTGGTTCTCAATACTAAGTGAATACAAGATTGGTTAAATTTCAATGGTGTATTCTATTGCTCCATTAAGAATGTTCATATTTCCATATGAAAAAAAAATAAAAAAAAATGAAACAAAGCGTGTTTCATGCACTTATGAAGAGCTTTTTCATTGCAAAGTTTAAATAGAAGAAAATATATTTCTACATAATTTTGTATAAATTTATTTTCTCATAAATGACTTATTAATTTTGAGAAATCGAAATATATTTTAATGACAATATATTTTAGAATTGTAAATGTAATAAAACTTATCTTTAAACAATGTTAAATCCAAATTCTATTGGTAAATTAAATTTATTGATCAAGATAGTATTAAAACTTTGTACCACTTACAAATTTTGGGAGTTTAGATAATATAGTGTGAATCTAATCTTTTAACATGAATTTGACTAAACAAAAATATGTTGTATATTTGTATTTATTATTAAATTAATTGTGTTTATTATTAAGTTAAGCATATATTTATTTAATATTGGTAGATCATCTAAATATAAATTTTCATTTAATAATATTTTATATACATAATTTTTTTTAACCCAAAATTGATAGACTATTAATTTATATTAACGTAAATTAAAAAACAATAAAAATATTATAATACCATACAATTTTTCAATGAAAATATTATAATACCATACAATTTTTCAATGAAAATATTATAATACCATACAATTTTTGTTTAACAAATAAAAGTGAACATCAAATTTCAACATTACTCATTATCCATAATAAAATTTTAAAAAACAATCATCTTATATACTTTAATTTGTTGATATATTATGTTAACATAAAAAAATTCAAACTCATTATCCATAATAAAATTTAAAAAACCTATCATCTTATATACTTTAATTTGTTGATATATTATGTTAACATAAAAAAGTTCAACTTGCATTAATTTTAATCGACATCATTTTCAATAAAGTTTTTCTCTTTGTTTGCATTTGAAGTCCCTTCTTTATTATTACTCAACCCCCCATTTTTCTAAAGCATCTTTATTGTTTCTATGAATTTATTTTAACACTCAATCATTCATTTTTCTGAAAGGTTCAATCGTTAGCTAATGTGTAGTCAAAGAGTCCCATCTTAATCTATAAAGTCATGATTTTATTCCATCCACAATAGACTAATTTCATGACTTTTATGCTATCAAAATATTCTCTTTCTTTTAACTATCGTTCGGTGGTGATGTATGTTATCAACATAGTGGGGGCCATGTAATTGTAAACATTCCAACTACACTTAAAAACTAAAATATAATCTAGATTCCAGTTAGATTCCACTTCATGTTGGGCAATTTTTCTATGTTATTAATATTTTTGGGTGGAAATTATTTTTTATTAATAAAAATGGGTGTTATTTTTCAATTTAAATAAGATTAAGAGGTAATAATTCTATTAAATTTAACTGTGGTAAGATTTAATAAGAGAAAATTGACATTATAGCATAGTGTATATCTTATTTGTGAGTCATTTAAAGAGATAAATTATTTAATAAGAGAAAATTGACATTGTAGCATAGTGTATATCTTATTTGTGAGTCATTTAAGAAGACAAATTGTAGACATAATTCCACTAATTACTCATATCATTTTTAAGCATTCCACTTATCATTCCATGAATTATTTAAACAATTGATTCCATCAATCATTATCATTCAACCAATCACTCAAAGAATTGGTTCTATCAATCACTATGAATTACATTTGATTTTTTGGAACCTTATGTCTTCTTATAAATATAACAATATAGAGTGTACAACATATGTACATAGTTCATTACTCTCTCTGAAAATATTATTTGTGCAAGTATTTACATTGTTGTGTGTTGTGTATGTATCATTTGGTATCAAAGCATGAATGTCATTCTTCTTTAGGGTTTAATAATTATGGTTTATTTAGGTGCTTCTCCCACCCAATATTCCACATTGGTCTTTCAAATCTACACTACGATCTCAAACAAAACACACATTGGTGACTATTAGACATCATTTACCAGTAACCAACATGTTTTTTTGTTAGATTTATTTGGTTTCTCCTTTCTATGGGAAAATTTAGTTTTAAAGTTTCATAGTCTCCAATCCAAAAGAATCTTTACAACATTTTGTATGATTTGATCAATTTTATGTAGAAAATTCTCCCCTTCTACAGATTCTTGTCAAAAACTAATGGAATTGCCAAAAGTAGTAAATTGTTTTAGTCAATTCTACTACAAAATTGCCAAAGCTAGCAAAATTTCTAACATTTGTATTTTGTCAAAAAAATTGTTAAAATCACTTGAATTTGTCTTCCATTAGCACTTTTCCAATAGAATATTTGGTTTTCCTCAGTCCTAGTGAAACAATTTCCTAGACTAGAGAGATTTGTTTTCATGTGGCACACAAGTATGACATCATCTTCACACAAGAGTCCAAAATTCTCCATATGTTAGTAAAAAAACAACAACAAAACAAATTCCCAACATATTAACAAGTATAAAAATGACTTCAATTAGTAAAACAACGTTAAAAATGCACTCACTATGAAGATGGACAATTTGGACCAACACAAAGAACAACAACAAAATTAGTTTCAGGGGAAGCTCATGTAGGGAAACATGCCCATGTTTTAGAAGAATATAACTACCCAATAAAAATAATTGAAACGACATCAATAAATGCCCACCATTATTCCAATTGGCCGAAATCCATTCAAGTTGGACATCAAAATTTCCATCTTTGCTATGATGGTTTCCTTGATAGAAAAAACTTGGATGCATGTATCCATGTAGTATTGACCCTTACTTCAAGACATAATCCATCAGGATCGATCATGGTAATATCATGGCTATTGAGTTTCTCATGGATGAGCAATATCTCTCATGGTGGCATGTTGCTCACAACAATTGGAAACATTTGATGCATTGGTGTTTACTAAGTGGGGTAATTTCAAGGACATTGTTCGTAATAGATTATATCTCCTTAGCTAAAGCGATTCCTTTATTTCAGAATGGTTTTGGATTCATTGGCTTCTAGGTCAAATAGATCTACAACTCATCAAGCAGTTCAATTGATTAGTGATCAAACTTTAGGTACAACTTGAAGGATGGTATAAAAGTTAAATTTATTTCCTAGTTGAAGAAAGGAAATAGAAATCCGCCACATCACTTCCTTAGAAAATGCTTCCTAGTTGGTTTCCAAGACAAAGAAAAGCTCTCTAATACCTCCAAACTCTCTTAGGAAAAGTGTTTTTCTTCTCCTTCCTCCTCTCCTTCACCAACAACCACCAAGCATTGATCTAACAATGGTGGGAAACCAAAGGAGAAACCAATAAGATCCCTTCTACTAAAAATGAAAAAAAGAGTCATTATGCCTTTTGCACGAGGCTAGATCAATCCATTAAAGAATATCGAACCTTGCAAACTAAGAAATTTGGAAAGGCCCTTCTTGATAAGCATAACTAGCAAATGAATAATATAAGGTTCTTGTTGACAAACCCGACTCCCCTAATTACAATTCATCCTCATTGCAATATATTACTCTCGCTAATATAGAGAGGCCATCTTCATTCATAACTCTGAAATCAAGGACAAGATAGCATCATTGATTATTAATATTTGTAGCCAAAAATATTTCATTCCTAGAAATTCGTTGATGAATTGAAATTGTACACTACTTCTCATACCAACCATATCAATTGTGATGGATCCATGTTACTCTTTAACCCACCGTGAATACGTGAAAATCTATTTTATGTCATTGTGGACTATGACGTGACCCCTTTTAATTGTTATGACCTACTCCTTAGCACACCTTACCAATAGGACTAAGAGAAGACTTTATAGTTATCATAAAACTTACAAACTAAACATGGATGATAAAATCTATAAGCTCACCTCATGTTTTTATGTATTGGTACAAAAATGGTCAAAATTGTAACAAGTTTATGACATTCCATCAATTGAAGGTAGATAATAAAGATAAGATTCTTTCTTTTTTCTATTCAATCATAGATTCCTATCATGATGTTTTTTAATAACCTAAGGTCTCCTTACCATTTGGTTCATACAACATGTTATTGATATAATCCTATGTTCTTCCTTGCTTGACCACCATTTCTACAAAACTACCTAGAGTGGAAAATCCATCTATTGTTGGAGGATGGAAAGAGACCCCCATGACATCTATTATGGTTCACCTACTCATATCACTTGCAATCAAGAGAAGCATGAATGGAGAATATGCATATATTACAAGGATTTCAACAAAATAATGGTAAAGAACCATTATCCCCTCCTCAAGATTGATGGTCGGCTCAATTAACTAAAAGGCACCAAGTTGGACTTGGCTTCTAGCTATGACCAAGTTCATATAGACCATAGAATGAGTGGAAGACATCTTTCAAAACCAAGCTAGGTTTGTACAAATGGTTGGTTATACCTTTCATCCTTAGTAATGCCCCAACCACATTTATGTATCTCGTCAATGACATATTTAGGCTTTACCTCCATAATCTTTTCATTGTTTATCTAGATGATATCCTCATATACAACAACACCCGAGAGGAACACATGTAACATGCTATTACAACCATGTAAATGCACCAATGTTTCTTTTTGGCGAAGAAATTTTGGCTAAACCTTTTTATATTTTCTTTAAAAATAAAAAACTTGTAACCTAATTTATGAATATGTTTATGCATAAAATTATATTTTTTTCCTAAATGTAAACATTTTCCATGAACATATAATAGACTTTATTAAGATTTTCACCAAATCAATGATTATACATCCCATATTTTTGGGAGTATTCGTCACATATGGATTAGTAGTTAATAATAGCTACTCTAAGGAAAACAATGAATTTTCAATTGAAGTCATGTAAATTTATGTCAAAAAAGAAAAAAAAAATTAATACTTTAATTCTATTATTTGTTCACTTCTTTCAACATGTACGTGGTATATCATGTTGTATATTAATGTGTAGAATTTTTTCCATGTAAAGGTTCGTAAATATTGATTTGTCCCTAACAACATCTCATATCTTAAGATTTTTATGGGTGACATGAATTTATATAAAAAAAAATGCATTCCACCAATATTTACATATTTCTCATCCCTTGCACCAATTGATGAATCGAAAGACTTAAATTTGAAACCCAGAAGGAGACAATCTTTTAACAACTCAAGGATGCTCTCTACACAATTAGTGTACTTGTCCTTCCTACCTTGCAACAATATTTTGAAATAGAGATTGATGCCTCCCATTATGTTATTGGAGTTGTACTAAATAAGTATATACACCTAGTGGCATATCATTCTTAAACTTTATCTCAAGCAAAGATAAATTATAACACTAGTGATAATAAATTTTATGCCCTAGTCAACACAAAGTAATGGTGTCACTATATCCTTGGAAAGGAGACCATTTTGCATAGTAATCATAAACCACTTCAATTCTTGAACAAAGTGTGAAAGATTCAAGAGAACTTCCATCTGAAATGAGCCTCACTCATTAAACTCAAACAATTACATTTGGTGATCACATACGAAGGGCTTATCCAACAAGCTTGTTAATTTTTCAGCATGCTGCCTAAGGTACTCAACATTTTTAATGTTTGATGTGTTGCATATGAAGAGTGGAAGGATATGTAATACATTGATCCTCACTTTGGACGCATTCTCATAACAGTACATCAACTAAAAATTGTGAATCAAGACTCTTTTTTGGATCATACATGTAGGGATAGCTTGTTGTTCAAGCTTAATCATCTTGTGTCTTGGTAGGACCAAAATGCCTACTCCTTCGAGAAGCTCATTCTTCTTATAATGGTGGATTCTTTAGCATCCAAAAACAAGTAGAAGACTAAATTAGATGATGATGACTTCATAACCAATCCAAGCCTTCTAATTGGAAGTTTGGATTGTAACAACCATTATAGATACCATCTAGACCTTAGGAATCCATCTTAATGGATTTCATCAATAACCTACAAAAGAAAAATATTTGCATTTTTATCGTAGTCTGTAGATTTTATAAGAGGGTAGAATTGATTACTTATAGAAAAGCCATAGATGTTGCATCAACTATATTTCTTCTTTAAATATGTCTAGAGTCAATTTGTAGTTGTTGCTCACTATCGTTTCACACTAAGATTCTAGATTTTGGGGCCACAATGGTTGCTCACTGTGTCTAGGTTCTCTACCTTTTCCCACTCACAAATTGATGGTCAAACTAAGGTTCTCAACAAATCTTAATCCATTGTTTTTGCACATATTGTCAACTAAATCAATAGTGGGATAATCATATGATATTTTGGAGCATAGTTACAATAGATATACTTATGTATCAACATGGTACTCACCTTCTGAAGTCTACTTTGACACCCTATGGGATTCTAGTTGCCCTTTCATCCCCAACTATTTTTTTTGTTGGTTGACTTCCACTTATCATGATGTGGCTAGCATGTCTTACCTCAACTTAGAGGGAGTGCAACCAATAACATTCAAATTAGATTCCTTTGGCTAAGATGATGTGAGTGATGAGTATTTGTTCCACCAAATATGCCCAAGACTTTCACCTAGCCCAATCATTGTTGCATGCATTGGCACAGCCACAAGCACAAGAATGTCAGTGGTGAGACTTGAACTTTGGTGGGGGGAATATGTGTGCCCTACTATCACCAACCCGACAAGCCATCATTGACCATGCCCAATTAATTCACAACAAAAAAAGCATAAAGATAATGTTACTTCATTTGTGCATAACTTAATGAAAGTTCATTCTCAAGTACATGTCGTACTCCAACAAACTCAAGCAAAGTGTAGGGCATTTCATTATTGACATCGAGTACCCCCATAGTTCCATTTTAGTAATGATGTTTGGTTGCACTTGGACAAGCATATGTTCAGAAGAAAGCAACATCAAATGCCAAAATGAACTCAGTATGGGCCCTATACCATTTTGCAACTAGTGAGTCCTAATGCTTTTGAGTTGGATCTTCCACCTCAAATTGGTATACATGGCATTGTAAATATTATCCAACTCAAGCTCTTTGACAAATCTCATTGGAGGACAAAGTTCCAATCACTCATTCAAAGCTCACAATTCCAAATTTTCAGTGTCACTTCATTGAGGACATGTTTCTTGACGTCTACATATGCATCACTCATCAAAGGGAAACAACCACTTATTTGGTTGGAGAAAGAGGCACTCTTCCAACACCGGTTAAGTGGTAATCACAATTTTGTTTCCAACATACTTCTCACCTACAATAGAAACTTGAGACAAATTCCTCAAGGCAAGGAGGAAATTGTGAGATTTAGTAAGTCACAAATGACATTGTAACATAATTACATGTAATATTGCTCGCAACTACAAAGTTAGGGAAACAAATTGTGGACATAATCGTGCTAATTACTAAACAATTCTAGCCTTCCACCATTACACTTACTATCCCACACATCACTCCTTTGATTGATTACTTTCCATTTTTTAAACCATGTGTTATTTTATAAATAATGGTATATAGTGTACAATGTGTGGGTCCAATTTGACATTTATATCTTGCATCCAATTGAACATTTATATCTTGCATTCAATATATTGTTTGTGTAAATACCAACCCATGACTTGCACATATCTTTGTCTGTTGGGATATGTTGCATTTGCGAAATGTCAAAGTTGTTGAGACTTCCACCTGGTCTTAGAGGCAATAGTTAACTCTATTATTGACTTGGTGAGAGAGAATAAAGCTTTTATCAATACACTAAGATTTTGAAGTGAGATTTAGGTAGGAGAGGTTGCATTTAAGTTAAGAATGTACATTCAATTTTTTCATTGAATGTTATATATTTAATATTAAAATAACTTACCATAAAAATATATAGTCAAAAAATTGTATGACTAGAAAACAATGGAACCTAACATTCAACTAAAGAGACCTACAAATTAGAAATAACAAACATTTTTATTACACAACATTATAATTATACTTGGTTTAGTTTCCACTACTACCTCTTAATCTTGGAGCAAATGAGGATTGAGCTTGCAATATGCACGAAACAATGAAACAATTGGAAAAACTTGTGATTTGATGACATTCTCTTTATTGTGTTTCATTAATAACATTAATCACACTTGCCTAATTGTGCTTACCAAGTGTATTTTATTATTTCTTCCCTTATTATTTTCTATCCTTTTTCCAGCAGAAAAAAATTACTCAATTATATTAAAAATATAATGTGTTCTCACAACAGTTACATCAACAGAGAAAGAAACAATTGGCGGGGAAATTCTTTCTCCTACAGTTGGTCTACTATCCAATATGCAGGTGAAAGAATGGAGCAATGAGAAAATATTTCAGATTACAACAAGTCTGGAAGGAGAGGAGATAAAATCAAGAATGTTACTACAAATTGTTCAGAAAAAATAGAAATATATTGAAAATGTCGACAGAGACTGGTGCCTCCAGTTCTAATATATTTTGATAACATGTGTGGGGCCCTCATGGCCATCCAACCATTGGTTATAAGTGATCAGGCCTGCTTTTTTCTGTAGAGTTGTCTTTGATAAAAGGTTTGCTTCCCTATTGTACTCTCGGGAAGCATGAATGAAGATAAGCTTCTTGAAGTGTCATTGAAGTAATCTGATTCGATCCATCCAGGACAGGAGAGCGATCAAATGGAGCTTGCCGTTGTGGTTCAACCAATCTATGATAATTCTGGAGTCGCTGATCATTTGAAGGTGTTATATGTTTAGTCTTGAGGCCAAGTGAAGAGTAGCCCAGGCACCCAATAGCTCATCCCTTGTGTTGGTGCCCGAGCCACAACATAAAGTCCATCTGAAAAAAGAGTTTTTATTTGTTCTTATCAGACCACTTGCACCACACAATGTTCCACTGTGTTGTGTTGCACCATCAAACTATCCCGTAGGTGTATCCTCTACGATGAGTGGGCTAATTAATGTCTTTTTTGCCCCAATGGTTGGGTGTATGTCGTTCCAATTTTGGTACAAGCCAAGAGTTTTATATGCGACATTGTTAACAGTGGAGGATTTGTTGTCGAAAATCTTATTGTTTCTGGCCAGCCATATAAACCAATTGACCAAAGGCAGAAGTATTTTGTAGTTGCGCTCATTGGATGCCCAATGGGCAAGGCAGGTAGATAAGGAGGTCCCAATCCAGGTTGTGGTTATGTGATGGTCAAGTGCAATCTTATCCCAAACTTGGCAAGTGAAGTGGCACTGTGTGAAGAGATGTTGAACTGTTTCTGCATCCTTGTAGCATAGCTGGCAGATGTTGGGGCCAGTCCAACCTTTTCTTTGGAGGTTATCCTATTCATGTGACTTGATCAACTAATAATAGTATAAAATAAATGATCAGCGGAAACCTATGGAACAAAAAAATATCAATGTTGATTATAATCAAACATTTGTTTCAACCAAACTCAAAAAAGAGGATTAACCTAAATCACTATTTTTTAGTAGAATGTATATATTTAACTTGAAAATTATTATAAACATAAACACAAATTGCATCTTCAAAACATCTTGCAATCCTTCCCAGAAGACAAGGTAGATGAAGACCTCCAAAAATCCAAGTCCCATAGGGAAAGGACTGCAGCTCCTCCGCTCTCTCACAGACACCAATCAGAAACTTTGCCTCTAGGAACAAGACCTTCACCATGCAAAAGTTAGCCACCTTGGAAGACAGAATTCATTAGAAAAGGAGAAATGTCCACATCCATATGATTGACAAGGAGCTAGAGAAAATTGTGCCACACATTAGTGTCTCTTGCAACAAGGTTACCTGTTATACACACTATAGACATATTGGCATACCAAAGAGATGATAGCTTGCAACATGGAAAGCAACCAGAACATGACAATCCTATAATGACATCCTTTAGCTTTTGGATGGTAAATGTGACTCTCTTCCAAATCCAATTCAAGGCTCAAGACGCAGTCGCTCAAATGGTGGACATGCTTAGGAGGACTTAGTATCAGCAGAGGAGAAAGGGAAGTTCCAAGCTGGCAGCACTTCCTCTCTCTTGAGGAGGAGGAGGCTTAGCCATGAGTTCTCCTCTCATGCTTTTCTATTTTCTACATTATAATGTTGTTCATAGCATGTTTAGATTTGGGCATTAGTTCTTTCTGTTTAGTTTCAAAGGGCTTTAGGCTTGCCCATGCAACCTGCATTTGGATGACTGTATATGCTCTATTAACATCAGACATTCCCAAACTAGATTTCAGCCCTTTTTGTTTGAATCACTGTAATCACTGTTTGAATGACTATATATGCTGTCTTGTTTGAATGACTATATATGCTGTCTCAAACCCCTTTTGTTTGAATCTGGCAATGGTGTTGCTAAGAATCATCAGACAGCGTCAAGTTATAGGTTTTTTAGTTAAATATCTAAGAGGTCAGTGAAGTTCCACTTGAGGTCAGTGAAGTTCCACTTGGTTAAACTTTCAATGTCTGTAATTTCCACTGTATATAAGAATAGATAGAACTACCATTACAAAAAAACCTTTATGATTAAAGAAAAATCTTGAGATGCATACATGAGGAAGGATAGGCTAAAAAAAACTTTAAGGTCTCTAGTGGTGTGAAGAAAAACTATGGCTTTTAATCAAAATTCAATCCCAAGTTGAAAATAAATCAAATTGCAAGTACATTATATA
>SNQJ01S0041769.1:3537-15953 GCA_010110895.2 Picea sitchensis
GATTTAGGTAAGCCTACAATAAAATCCATAGAGATATCCCACCAAATAGCAGGTGGAATCGGAAGCGGTTGTAGTGTGCTAGGAGATTTGACTGTTTCTCCCTTGTTGCGTTGACACACATCACATTCAACCACAAAATTAGGAACATCATGTTTCATACCATCCCAGAAAAAAAGAATGTTTGACCTTGTCATAGGTTTTGGTAAACCTAGAATGCCCAGCTGTGGGTGTATCATGAAGCTTAGAAAGTGCCGTGGATTTAAGTTTTAATTGTTTACTTAAATACAAACGACCTTTGTATCGAAACTCATAATTGAGCCAAGAGTATTCTGGGGAAATTGGAGAATTGGAATTCAATTGTTCTATCAGATGCGAACTTTTGGGATCGTATAGCCATTCCTGGTGAACAGCTTGGATCCAATCTGGTACAATGAAGAAGAGAGAAAAAATGGACCCTTCATCTTCATATTTTCTGGAAAGTGCATCAAAAACCACATTGTCTTTTCCTTTCTTGTAAATGATCTCATAATCATATCCAAAGAGCTTAGTCACCCATTTGTGTTTCTCTAGGGAGGAAAGGCATTGTTCCAGAAAATACTTGATACTTTAATGATCTATCTTAATTTGGAAGCATTTCCCCAATAGATAAGAGCGTCAAAGATCCATGTCATGTAGAATATCGAACATTTCCTTTTCATAGATTGATTTGCCCAAATTGTGCTCGGATATTTTTTTGTTGGTAAAGGACAAAGGCCAACCCTCTTGCCTAAGGATAGCGCCAATTCCTTTCCTGGGAGCATCACATTCCACAACAAGGGTCTTTGTGAAATCAGGAAGGGCTAGAACTGGAGTGGTGCACATGGCCATCTTCAAGGTTTGAAAAGCTTGAGCAGTTGCTGGAGTCCAAGAGAAAGAATTATTTTTTAAGGAGTGCAGTGAGAGGTCCACAATATTTCCATAATTCTTAACAAACTTGTGATAATAACCTGTTAAACCCAGAAATCCACGCAAGATTTTGAGAGTCTTTGGGTGAGGCCATTTCTGCATAGCTTCAATATTTTTAGGATCCACCCTGACGTCGGCCTTGCCAACAAGATGACCCAAGTACTCGACTTTTGAGGCACCAAAAGAACATTTAAATTGTTTGAGGAAAAGTTGGTGCTGAGAGAGTAGATAGAGAACTCGATCCACATGAGAAATATGGGTTGTCCATGTTTTACTATAGATAAGGATATTATCAAAGAAAACTAAGACAAAATGACAGAGAAAATGATGAAAGACATGATTCATGAGGCTTTGGAAAGTGGGGGGAGCATTACACAAGCTAAAGGGCATGACCAAAAACTCATAGTGGTCCTCATGAGTTCTAAATGCGGTCTTAGGAATGTCTGCCTCTTTCATATGGATCTGGTGGAAGCAAGAATGAAGATCAAGTTTAGTAAATAATTGGGCACCACTCAATTCATCCAAGAGGTCATCAATGACAGGAATGAAATTTTTTTCTTTAATTGTGAGTTTTTTGAGAGCGCAGAAGTTAAGAAACATGCACCAAGAACCTTCTTTATTAAGTACCATGACCAGAGGTGAAGAGTAGGGGCTCGTACTAGGGCGGATAACACCTACGTTGAGAAGGTCTTGAACAATTTTCTCAATTTCATTTTTTTGGGAAAATGGGTGATGATAGGGATGAATATTGGGAGGAAGGATTCCTGGGACAAGGGGAATAGAATGATCATGAAAACCACGGGAAGAAGGAAGTCCCTGGAGAGTGGAAAAAACAACTTGATGTTTAGAGAGGATGGATTGGAGGTCATGCGGCACAGAGGCTGTGTCAATTGCTTGTATGGCATGGAGTTGGGAAATAATGTCAAAATGACCTTTTTTGAGCATCTTTTCCATGCAATGGGAACTAATGATCTCTGGGTAACCGATAGTGATGCCTTGGAACTTATATCGTTGTCCCTCCTGGTCGAATTGCATGGTTAATTCCTTAAAATACATGAGAATGGGACCCAAAGTCCTTAGCCATTCTACACCCAACACAATGTCACAACCGCCCATGTTGATAGCAAACATATGATATTTGAGGTGGTATTCATCAATTTGGAGACACATTTTCACAACGTCCTCCACATTTCATGGACCCACCATTGGCAATCATGATTTGAAAATTATTGACTGCATGGATATAGAAATTAGTTTCTAGGGAAATGCGGAGATGAATAAAATTATGGGTTCTTCCACTATCAAAAAAATATTTTTCATCACAATTATAACAAAGGCCTTTGAGTTGGCGTTCAACCATTTCAGCCCTGGTCAATTTCTGGATCTTTAGTGGAGTAGAAGGAGGAGTGGAGTTATTGGTTTAGTGCGAGGAATAAAGGAGGGTTTTTGGTTTTGAGAAGAGACAACTTGTTATGCTTCCTTATCTCTTTTAGTAGCGTCCACCCAACTCTGAGGTCGAGCCATGAGAACATGAGCATGAATCTCATCCTTGAGGCCACTAATAAAACATTCTCGAAAAAAAACATCAGGCATGCCCTCTTTACGAAAACCCAATCGCTCAAAAGAAGTTATAAAGTCTTTCACTATGCCAGATTGTTTCAACTTTGTCAAACGATAAATGGTTGGTGTCAATGTCAAAGCGGTCATAAAGATCTGCCACAAAGTGTGTCCAAGCCACATACCCTTGGCGAGCATTTTTTCTCCATTGCCACCATTGCCAACGTTCTTGATCTAGATGGATAATTCCATACCGTAGTTTGGCCAACTCATCTGTAATTCCATACAAAGAGAAATAATGTTCCATTTGAGTTACCTAGCCAATGGGATCCAATCCATCAAATTTGGTCACATCCACATGCAAAATATGTAGGTCACGCTGAAAGTGATGGGGTTGAACATTCTGAGAATGAGAGGAAGTTTCACCTTCGGTATGCAAAGGTGGGTTAGATAAGGGAAGATCTGCAGGGATATGCAGCTTGGTGCAGATCATCGTAGTGACAAATTCAAGCTAGGTAGTAATGTCTTGTTTGATCTCTTTTTTTATTTCCACGATTGCGGCGACAATGGAGGAATGCATCTTTTGATTGATGGTGGAAATATTGGCACTGAGCTGTCGCACTTCTTGTTGGGTTTCTGTGAAAATAGAGTGCAAGGTAGTGAAGCGAGCTTCCAAGTCTTGGCTACGAGTATGGACCATGATGACGAGGGAACACGAAAGGGGCAGGTGGGACCACACAAAAAATGGGTTGTGGGTGAAGTGTATCACAACGATCAGGGTGACAAGTTGAATCCAATGGGGTAAATCCCAAATAAGGTTGTTGGAAGGGGGTCAGGTCCACAAGAAATAAAACATTGTTGAAAAATGATAGGTATGACTGCAATAAGGGCGAAGAGAGAAATCCAATGGAATAGGTCTCAAATAATGGTTCCAACAAGATCCATTTTTTTCTTTTTTACTCATGCAGAGTTATACTCTGATCTGAAAAATAATGCAGTGATGAAATGCCCAAATGCTTAACAGGAAGAAATGTGTAGTATTTTCACAACTCGAATGCAGGAGACATAGTTGCGTCACAATAGATATTGTCTGTTTTGTTTTTGTTTCCATCCCAAGGGTTAGGTATTCAAGGGTTCTACAGACAAGGGTTTGTCACATGCTATATCTCTCTGATATACGTGTGGGGTCCAACAGTAGTACTCGGCCCAATATCTTAGGGCACCAACTAAGGAGGCTAGACCATGCCCTTAGCTATACTATCCGTCTACCCAGGTACTAAAGAGTATCTTCCCGAGTGTTGTTCTTGGTGGCACTATAGCAGTCAAGCAGTCGATCGGTTTATCTATGGAGGGATTCAGGAGATCTAGGCCAATCCGTATATAGGTGTTGCCTAATGCGCTACCACTCAAAGGGGTACCAACAGGGGTTACAAGGGTGGCCAACAGATGTGTGTTTAAGTACCACTTGTATTTTCTACGTGTATGAATCCCTGACCACAGTTTTATGCATGTAACGATAGATCTTTGTAGCTTAAAGACGTCGAAATACGTCTCTACCCTGAAAAAAAAATTAACTCACAATTTTCTGCCGAGGAAGGTGCTATGATACCACTTGTAATATTCCAGATATAAAAAGTATGCATAACATAAATAAATAGATGGAAATGAAAGATGAACAACAATATAAATAGAACAACACCACAATAATACCAAAATTATACCAAATAATACCAAAAAGAACACTTTGATTACTGAGAGCAATGTTCACTTACCTCTTCGAGGGGGAAACCTCCAGCAGAGCAGAGCTCTATTACAATAATATCCAATACAAAAGTTCTCATACCCTCGACTCATATTTATACTAAATATGTCTATAAAAAGAACCATCTAGAGGAAGATCCTTCTAGAAGCGGAAGCTTCTATTAGGTCTTCTTACATTGGACTTATTGTTCCTTATTGCTAGGTCTTATTGATATTGACCTTATTACATGGACATATATTATTCTACCTATGTGAAGGGTTAGGTCCCTAACATTACTAGTCAAGTGGGGTATGATGTGATCCCTCACTAAATCACATATAGTTCTCATTGCCTTGTTGTTCCTCTTCTTGAACTCTGCCACCAAGATGGGATCAATGGTAGGAGGAGCAACAATAGGAGCCTGAACTATATCCCATAGTTCTAGGTCCTCTAGGACAAAGAGAATCATGGTATTCCAAGGGGACCATTTTCTAGCTCCGGCTAGCCTATCCTATGTACGCATCTGTGATACTCACATGACTTCCCATTGTATTCACTCTGATGCTCCAACTGAAAAAGAACTCTGCCTCACTTCTGTCAACACATGTGTGAAAAGAGACAGTAGAACTACAACCTCACTCCTATCAATATAGGTGTGAAAATAGGTTGTGAAAATCAGCCTCACTCCTAGAAAGTATGTGTGAAAATAGGATGAGTAAATGTCTACAAATTGTTCTACAACTGTCCACAAAATTTCTTCCAACAAGCTGTTAAAAATCACTGTCAAGTAGCTGTCAAGAAATCTTCCCAAAGCTGCCAATAAATATCCACTTTCTATCGTCCAAAATCAACAATATTTAGCCACCAAGTAGCTCTAGTACCATGAAGATTTTCTGAGGTCCTAATAGGCTTCCAACTAGGTCTTATTTGACCTCAAGTTGGCTCTAAGTTTTTGCTATCACAAAAGTATTTGTTGCTATTTTATAACAACAAAATGTTCATGAACTTTATTGTTGTTATGTTACTGTTACATAGACTTTTAAGGTGCTCTAGCATGTAGTTTTAGTGACCAATAGGTTATCACATGCATGTCATAAATATGTAATACACCTCTTAGATCTTTACAACTGAAATCATGTTGTTCTAAAATCTAGCATACATGAAAATGAACACAGGTATTTTTGGTCAACATGACCCTCAATAAAAACCCCCTAGGGAAAACCAGTTTGGAATATAAGTCTATATATGTGATGTAAAATATGTGAGATACAACAACTACATGGAACAAAATAATCTGATACAGTGGCAGCCCCTCTCAAGTTGCTATACAAGTTCCAGAAAGCAGATGCGCCTAAGCATGGTGCGCCATTCTCCCTTCTTGCTCAATCTCACTGAAAGATTGCTCCCTTGTTGCTTGAAGCTCTGATGAAGAAACCCCTCCACACAAATCTGACCTTGTGTTTTGCCTCTCCAAAAAAATCCTCCTCAATGCAATCTGACAAGTGCAAGTCCTCCCTACTAGGTGTGCACCCTCCTCCAAGCAAGTAACAACACCACAAAATAATGGAAGCCTAAGCCTCCTAGAGACCTCCATGGAAGGAGGTGCCCTTGAAACCATCTCTCAATGCTTCCATCCTTATCTACAAATATCTACTCTTCCTCTCCAAGTGAACAATAGAGTGAATCAGCCTTCGTTTTCCCTATGTGCCCTTCTTATAGAATTCATAAGGAAACCTAGAAATGGATGGATGAGATCATCCTATCCCATTTCTAATCAAAGGTTGATATCATCCAAAAGGAATCTCAACTCTAAACCCATTTTGAGCTTAGTTTGCTTAGTTCTCTTTATGTCCCTCAATTCACCCACAAAGTGAATTAATAGTCACTTTTCACTTAAGTGTCAAATATTACCCTTTTGACTTAGGAAAACGTCAAAGTGAAATTAGACATAAAGAGTAAGGCATAAAGGGTCAAATATTTCCCTCTTGTGGTTAGAGACCCACAACCACAAGGGGATCACTTCCCTCGGTACACCAGAACTCAACATAATGGAGCACTATAGCTACATTGTTGACCTTCTCATGTTAGATTTTCTAAACCATGGTAAACATATTCAACACTCTAAAAGAATTATTTCTGGAAACTAAACATTAGAAAACTTAAATATACTCAAATCTGCATCCTATAATTAATGATGGAATCTATAAACACACACTTTAGAAATTATATAACAAAAACATAGTAAATTCACTATCAAAACATGTTACTTCTTTTTGTTACATCTAAAAATGAAAATCAGCTATAGGGAAACACTAAACTGCTAACTGGTGAATTGAAAGCTAAATTAACAAATCTATATCCTTGTCTTCTCTTTTATAGATTGAGAAGAAGAGTAGGTACAATGAATCTAGACACATGGCCTTCTCTTTTATAGACTAAGAAGAAGAGTAGGTACAATGAATCTGGGCACATGCACAACAACACCTCAACTGAAGATGATATGAGGCATGCAAGAATGTGCACCTAAATGAACTTAGACTTGAGCTAAAAAATGGAGAATTGTTGAATAAAACTAAAGCTAACACATGCAACTACATTCACCCTCTTTTATTTGACCAAGAAATGACATGAAAAGTGTCTAATGCATGCAAAATGTCGAGGATAACATTATTTTTTCGCATATATTGTTGGTGTATGCATGAATGCATGTGTGCACCCTTGATGTTGGAAGCCTACAAAAGTATTGGTGCACCCTCTAGTCTACTCTACTACTGTGCCCATATCTACAGAACATCATGTTGCATAGAAATCATTGTACGATACTGCCTCGCATGTTTGTACGGACTTGCAATCGTGTTTTACCTTTTTTTATAGTATCGACCTATTTCAACACCCACTTTGGTGAATTGTTTTATTTTCATACCTATACCTTATTTTTCCATGTGTGTGCCTAGGACTTGGAAACACTTTCCAAGGTACCAAAAACTAACGTTATATCTTATTGAGTAAAGTGTTCTTCGACAAACACAAGATTCTCCCTCTATATTTGGAACCTTCCCTATGCTAAGGGCTAGGTCAAACAATGGACCACCAACAAACCTGAAGAAACATGAATCAAGATCTTGTTTCATTATGAACTCTCTTTAGAATCTTCAAGGTGAAAACCTTTTGTACAAGTAACACTGCATGATTAACCTGTAAACCTTCTTTGTCCTTCATGCCATCTTTGTTGGTCAACATCCTCTCACATGACATCATGAACTATTTAAGATTTCTTGCAATAATGAACTCATTTGTAAACATGGCCAAGACAAGTGTATCAAATCTGATCAAATAACAAATTGAAATCTACACTAAACTCGAAAAATCCAAGCATGAGTACAAACTCATTGATATTGAAATCCAAAAATGATGGTTCATGCATCATCCCATCTAGGGAAACTCCCTCTTCATAGGAAAATCCTCCAACCACTAGAGTAAAAGTCTTATCAAGTTCAACTCCCTCTTGATAAGAGAATCCTTTTGTAACAATCTTATCTTGGGACTCTTCCATACTCCCATTAGCTGCAATCAATGAATGAATCACTGATTCCACAGTTGTTTCTCTAACTATCTTCTCAAGGTTGGAGGCACACTCCTCCATCGTGGATTTCTACCATACCTACTCAACTAGATCTGCAAGTATTCTATAAAGGCTAATTTCTCACACTCCTTTGGACAAAATCTGACCAGATGCATTTGTCTAGCAACAACAATGAAAACTTTCATCCATATACTGACTAAAATACACACGTTCGTTGATATACGAAAGCAATATCACTTTGACTAGTCATATTTTGTGTGCTCAAAGATCGTCGAAATTTTGAATGCTCGTCGATATCCCAACAACATTTGTGGGTCTTTAAAAAACCAAACAGTTGTTTGAAAGTCCTTAACGGTCATTGACTTAGTCAGGTTTGACTTGGTTGACTATCGTCTGATGTGCGACAAAAGTTAGATATTTCAACAATTTAGTGGTAGTTGCGACATCTATAAAAGATTAATTGTATGTTCATTATTCAACGCATGTAATAGTCTCTTTTCTATGACCTAAACCTTGTTTCACATCGAATTCTTGATTTATATAGCTTGGATTTTCGACATACTTTGAAGGTTAAACTAGAAATTTTTAATATCTCTTTGTCTCGTTTTAAATACTCATGACATAATCGACCAACTATTTTTTGTGGGGACGGAAGTTTAATTTCCCTAGGAAATAGATATGAGCATGTCTACTTAACTGCTTCTATTGGCCTAGTTCGCGTTTATAATTGTTTAATGATTTACTTACTTTCTTATAGTGAATCTTTGAAGCTTATGTGGTAAAAATGTATATATTTATATGGTTAATTTTGATCTCTTGAGTAATTGTTGACTAGTACTCTTTAAACATTTAGTAAATCAATGACAACAATGGCTTAATTAACTCCAGACGTACAAATGGGCTCAATATTTGACGACGTTTGTATTGTAAGAAAAAAATGGTATATTGTACTAATATTGCATCTATAGTCTTTTTTGTTGTAATAGGAAATCCCAATGCCAAATAATAATAGCAGCATTATGCATCATGGAGAAGATGAAAGGAATATTTCTAGGTTAAAGGAGGCAATGGAGGCAAGGAAAAATGTGAAACTTGAATGCCCTTGTAATAAATGCAAGGGATTTAACAGAAGAAGACTTCTATTTAAAATAGTTAAGACACATTGTTTGAAATATGGGCATGTTGAAAGGGGGTTCTCATATTGTCCCATGTCATGTTATTCAATACTATCATATATTGTACTCTTTTTATTGACTGTAATATTTATAATTTTTCTTTTGTTTTAATATTTGTTATATACACTAATTTTATTGATTTATTTTTGTAATTATAAAGGTAAATCCTCGTAGGTTTCTATCGTCGGAAGAATATGTAGTGCCTAGTAGTAGTAGAAATATTGTTTTACAAGTTGAGGAATATGGTCGTATGGATATTGAAGATTATCATGATCAAGTTAATTCTATGGAATTAGAAGATGACACCAATAATAATGTTGAGCCAGATGATGGGACAAATATATTGATCGTGAACATCTTTGATCCTATCGACGAGGATGAAAACTTTGATGATATTCATGATATACCTTTGCTTGAGAAGGAACAACAACCCCTTTATGAAGGCTCAAGAACAAATGTTCTCTCAGTTATAATGTTGTTGGTGAACTTGAAGGTATTGAATGGTTTGTCAAACACTTGTCTTACACAGATCTTAAGGTACATAACAATATATTTAGTCACATCTACATAAATGTTGAAATTATTTTTCTCTTTTTTAGTGTCAATTAGTGTAATATATTTAGAATGTAATAATTTTTATTACTATTATTTACATTAACTAGTTGTTTTTTTATGTTGTAGATTGTCAGGTGAATTTTTCTTACCCCTGTCAAATAATTTACCTCACACATACCGAGAGTTATTTGCCATGCTGAAAGATATTGGAATGGAGTATCAAGATATTGATGCATTTCCTAATAATCATATTATATATTATGGACATTATGCATAAGAAATGAAATGCCCACAATGTCAAATCAGTAGATATCGAACCGATCAAATAACAAAAAATGTGTCTCACAAGGTTCTTCATCATATTCTGATAATTCCACGTTTGCAGCGACTGATTATGTGTGAAAGCATAGCACAATTTATGGATTACCATGCAAGACACATAAGTGAAGATGGTTTTATTTGAATTCCTGGAGATGCCTCTACATTTAGGTACATTGAATAAAGATGAACGATTTTTAAAGAAGAATCTCGTAATGTTAGGATTTCATTTGCAGCGGATGGTGTCAATCCATTTGGTAAGCTTAGGTCTATTTAATTAGTGTTTTCTATTTTTGTTATAATCAATAACCTTCATCCTTGGATGTCAATAAATATGGAGCACACAATGTTGGAAATGAGTGTTCCAGGTAGTTGTTTATAATATTTGTTTGAACATAGCGCCATTGCATTTGTACTCATATTCATTATTATTGCATTATTTCTTATACATAAACAAGGTATTAATTGCACGTACTTTCAACCAATTAGGTAAGTACCAAGTGAAAGAAATGAATGCATATATTGAGCCTCTTTTCGATGAGCTACTAAAGTTATGGGATGGAATCACTATGTATGACATCTCTAGACCAATTGGGAAAAAAAAATAAATTTCCATGGAATACTTACATGGACAATTCATGATTCCCCAGGGCTAACACATTTTTGTGGTATGTAATGTCACAATACTACACTTTAATAGTATATAATTTTATGAAAATATTATGCATGTTTCTAATATTAATTTCTTGTTATATAACTAATAGTACCTGTCACATTATTAATCCATATCTTGCAAGTCTTCAAACAAAGGGTAAATTTTCATTTTCAGTTTGTGGTCCTATGATGAAATCTCACCATTCAAGAAGTTTAGGAAATGAGGTGTTTGATGAGTATAGGCACTTCCTTCCTAAGAACCATAGGAATCGAACTACCAAAAAATATCATTTCAAAGGAAAAGAATAGATTGCAATAAAACCAAGAAGAATGACACCTCACCTATGGAAGTTGGCATATAATATAAATCATCAAGGTAAACAATTCTACTAAGTATCACACAAAATATTTCACAACTTTTATTTTTATTGAATTATGTTCACTGTATCTAACAATTATTTTTGTATATTTAATTCATTTATGTTTCATAAAGGTCGTCAAGGCATTGATGTGAAGCTTCCACTAGGAATGAAAAATTACCCCATACAATTCAGTAGGTTGCCATACTATGAGAACCTACAAATAGATCATTTGTTTGATACAATGCATATCAGGAAGAATGTAACTGAAACGTTGTGGATAATCTTATATGGAAGGAATGGCAAAGAAAAAATTGTCAAAGTTTGTTGTGACATCCAGGAAGCCAATCATGCAATGCACGATTTGGTTGATTCAAATAGAAATTTTGGAGACCAAAATAGTCTTCCATGGTTATTTGCAGATCAGGAAAACAATGTTGTAAAAGAGGCGATTTGAAAAATTAAATTCCCCACTGGATTCTCTTCAAACATAAAGAATATCTTAACGAAGAAAGGTGCCTTTGGTGGGGTAAAAACTCACGACTGGCATACCTTCATTAAGGTAATTATTTTGGTACGTAGATTTATATTTTGGTAATACTTCTTTTTAGAATTTTAATTTTGTTTTCTTTTAAAAAAAATAATGATTTTTTTTTGTAATTACAATATGTTCTACCACTATCTCTCCCTGACAACTTTGACAACAATGTAAGACAAGTTATATATGATATTTGAAAATACATGAGGTAAGCAAAATGTTTGTCGCGAGACTTGTCATGTAATGTTTTACTTTAATTAATGTATATAATTTGTTGTTGAAATGTATGATTTTCTTGTATAATCATGTGTAGCTGGTTGTCATCTAAAGAAATCCATAAAGAAGATATAAAATATTGAAGGAGAGAAATTCCTAGGCTAATGTGTGAAATGCAAAAGCATCTACCTCCAAAATTTTTCAATACTCAAGAACACTACCTCTTACACCAAGTTGAGGAGATTGAAATTTGTGGACCTGTACACAAAAGGTCAATGTGGATGGTGGAGAGGCACTTGAAGTCATTGAAGGATTTTGTTAGAAAAAGAGCATGTCCTAAGGTTTTTATGGTGGAGGGATATATGATATATCAATCCTTGGTGTATATTAGTCAGTATCTTCCTAAATTAGCAGCAAAAATGAAGGTGCCTCGCATTTGGGATGTCAACTCTATCAACAAATTTGAAGGGGAGGTCTTGTTTGAGAAAGGTAGAATGAGTAAAGTGAAAGGTAATTATTAGATGGTAGCTAAGATCTATAATACTTTGCATTATTAATTTTTATCTTTATTGTACTTATTAATTAAATTTTATTTTTCCATCAATTATTAATCTTTATTATTGTTAGTAATTTTTAATTTTTTTTCATACAGTTGGTCGAGAGTGGGATGCACTACATTTATTCATCGAAAACAATCGTGATTGGATGAAGTTATGTATAGATCAATGTAATATACAATGTAATGGTAGGTTATCATGGGAAGGGGTGGCTATGT
>SNQJ01S0041769.1:25539-37583 GCA_010110895.2 Picea sitchensis
TAGACCTGATAAATGGTTCCACTACCATTGCACACAACCAACACTATAACAAATATCCATGCTCCCAAATATCCATAGCAAGCACTATATATTGACTTGCCCTATTGTCTTCACAAGTCCAACATTACATCCTACACTTTGTACCCTCTAAAGTGGCCTCAAAATGCCTTATTGCACCTATATTGCACTTGGATGACAACATCAAATATTTCCAAGTATGGTGCAGATATTGAAGGCCTTATGAACAATTATTTTCTTCGTCGGGAGTCTGATGCAAGAGTATCTGATAGAAAGCTCTAGAACTTACCCAAGGGGTCAAAACATTTACAAAGGGAGTTGTTTCCCTAATTTTATTTTGTAATATTTGTAAAAGATATCTTGAAGATTGATTTATTTCATAGTTGTTAGTTTGTTGTTGAGATTCAGGAAATAATTTCTAGTATAGAGGTTTGTTTAGATACTTCGAGTGAGTTGGTTTTGTATGAACTATTTCGAGAGCTCTAAGAATATATTTGTAATTTTATAATTTGACAGAGGTTAGGCAAACATAGCGAGTGAGGAGGAGTGGTTTTGGAGAAATTCCATGTGTGCAAGTTGTGAGAGAAGTTTTGAATATTACAAATAAATTTCCAGTGTGTTCCAGAAATTACTGTGTTAATTTTGTAATATAGAATTGTGTATGAAAATAGTTGGTTGGTTTATTTCATGATTTCTCTCCATATTATTAAATACATATGTCATATTGTATGAATTGATAGATCAGAGTTCATTGTGTGGAAGATCGATCCCATATTTTTCATTGGAAGCATATCGATCGAGATCGAGGAAAATCCTCCTTGCAACAGGGAGATTTAATTGTTATTATCATTATTTGAACAAGATTAAATCTAGATCATTGGATCATAGATCCAGTACACAAGGACTGCGAGATCGCATTTAAGGTTGATTGTTGATCAACATAAGGATCAATGATCATCGCCGACTTTACATAGGAGAGAAGCTCAGAGCTTAATAAAGGTGTGGGTGTTGAGGGAGATTTATAAACTTACCACTGATACACGTGTTCCACATTGGTAGTACCGCGGACCCCTAGAAGAAAATTTTGATACAATCGTTTGACCCCCCAAGACACTGTATATCAAAACCACTTTCCAAAAGTGGTAAACCACGGTTTTGTGTGAAGATTTAGCCATGGGTATAGTATATGGTCGCATGGAGACTTAACGTCATATGAAATCAAAACCAAGGAATCACAAAGGAGCTAGCACTAGTTTGAAAATGAGCTTAACATAAACCTCATATCTTTAGTTTTATTAAATTGTAGCCTTATATAGGCTCTAAGTTATGAGATTTAATTATATTAGTTTTAAATTTTATTTACTTTTAATAGTTATATTTATGAGTTCTTTGTATATATTGATTCGAATTTATAAAATTAATCATATTTCGTTTCAAATATATAGAATAAAGTATTAAAAACTAATAAAAATATGTTTTATTAGTTTTTAATACTATATTCTATATATTTAAAACAAAATATGATTAATTTTAATAAATTCCAATAAATTAAACGAAATATGATTAATTAAACGAAATGTGATTAATAATACGATTGATTTTAATTACTTTTAATAAAATGATGTGTTTATGTGCTAGTATATCGTGATTAAACGTGGAGCATTGATCAGAAAAGCACGAAGATCTATAGTTTATAACGAACCCCACTACACCAGGTCGTTTGAAATTTAAAAGGGAATAACCCTCGAGGTGATGTAGGGAAGATTTGACCCATGCTACATGTCAACAAAGGGATCCACCTCGACCCCCATCGTGTGGTATTCAAAACCATCACTCAAACCTACAAGAAAATATGAAATGAAATCACCTGAATGCTCTTGAAACCGCCAGTTTTGTAAATATTTGATTTTTAAATATTCTATATTAGCAATTAATACATGATTTGTTTAAATGTGTGTGTAAATAAAATATTGTTTGTTGGGTTCTCTTTATAAAACTCATTTGGTTATTGTTAATGAAGTTCGAAAGCGACCTGAACTCACCCAGGCCTTTTCAAAGAGTACTTTTGTCAAATTTGTCAGAAAAATCTAGGGTTTTCTTCAGTAATTGTTTCAATTAAGAAGATAAAGGCCCATTTATTGTCAATTTGTCAAAATGTCAAAACCCTCATGTCTAAAAAGTCAAGAACCCTATCTTTAGTAGAACTTGATTTAGAGGACAGGGATTGTCAAAATTTTTACCCAATTACTTCATTTGATATTTATGAATTGCATAAACTATCTTTTGACAAATATAATCATTTACATGATTATTTTCATGCATGGGAGTCGAACTTGGCCTGCTTCGTTGATCCATAGACTTATAATTTCCCAAAAGAAAATCACTGGTCTACTTTGAATTATGTCCCATCCTCTAGTTGTATATTGTCCAGAATTGGGTCATTGTTATTTGAAATTTCAACTAAGTTGATTTTTGAGAAGTTGAAAGTCCAAAAAATTAAAGATGGTCAAGCCTTAAATGAATAATATTTACCCATTTCCTATAAAAAGTTAAATTTATACGACAACCAATCTTTAATACTGTCTTTAATGGAGAAAGATATCATTCCTCGTGAAGAGTCTGATAATTATGAAATTGTTATATTTTCACCAATCTCGCAATAGATTATCAACATTGCTTGTATTGTTTTGGGATATGACAATGATAGGATTGTGGATAATGCTATAATAGGTCTATTTAAGTATGTTTTCCCTTTGACAATCCAACCAATTGTTAGATTCCATTTTGCACAGTATATAGTTAATTCTCTGCACTATCAACTCACTAAATTTACACTGATTAGATCATGTAGATATCAATATTATCTAGTATATTTTCTTTTTTTTTTCAAAGGAAAGGAATTTTAAATTTGAACTTAGAAATTGAAGATAATGCTGGAAATGTTATGTCAGCCATTCACTGGACACCAATAGTTAGAAAGAAGCCACAAAATGTTGGATTTTTAGACTTTGTCAATACATTTATGGCCATATAATATACCATGTTTCATGTAGAAAGTCCTCCAAGAATATTTCCTAAAGTAAAGACACTTTTGCATGAATCTGCAGAAACTAAACTAGGAGACTGGTATTTATTCGAGAAATATATTGAAATAAGGATATATGGAGCAGAAATTAAACCTTTGAGATTGCCCAAATTCCTTACCCTAAGGATTTTTTCCTTCGAATTCATAAGAAAAAGCCTTAATTCACATGATATTCATTTTGTTTCAAAGAAAAAGAGGACTAATTTCAAGTTGAAAAGAGAAGTGGGACCTTTTATTGTGAACAATAGAAAAGTTTTGCAGGTTGTAGAATCAATGTTGTAAGGATTGAATCTTGAGCAAGGAGAAACATGGCAGTATTATCCTTTTGGAATCATGTCATTCAAAATGGCAGTATTATCCTTTTGGAATCATGTCATTCAAAAGACAAGAGTTTCAATTAACTTCCTAAGAGCACCATAGAAAACCTTAAGTGGAGCAAATAATGAGCCTATACAGTTGGAAATATGTTCAAAAGATTCTTTAGGGGAAAATACATAATGTCTCTTAGGTTTCTCAGACAATGGTCATTGATACACCCCAAAAACAAGAGAAATCATTTAAAATAACTTTTATAGAGGAGCTTCAAGTTGTCTTAGAGTCAGAAGATGAACATTTTAGGAAGAAGCAAAGGATTGAAGGAAACACAAAGGAAATTCCAAAAGAAGATATTCAAGTTATAGAAGATACATTAGAAGAGACTCAAAGGAAACTTGCTTTTAAAATCAAGTTTATTCCATCAATTTTCTTTGATAACATCCAGAATCAAGAAGGTGTGAAATCTTCAAAAATCAAGCCAAAAAATATATTTTCCGAATATGTGAAAATGAAGGACAAAAATGTCGAGATCAAGCAAATTTTTTTGCCTGAGTTTGATCAAGATTCTTCTAAATCTATATTATTGTTTGCATTAGATTTTGAAAAAGGAATATTTAATTTGTCGCTATTAGAACTTAATGATAAAAACCTTAGAAGTGTTGACAATTATAGAGCAACAAACTTTTTGGTTGATCTTGAACAAATTCATATAGTTGACAAGATGGACTTGCTCAGACAAGTAGGAGAAATATTGAATAGAGATGTCATCCATAAGACTATTTATATGAAGAAATTACAAAAGGTAAACCGAAAATTGAAGGAACAACTGAGACAGGAAAAGGTACTTACCAGGACAAAGCAAATAAGGATTGATGATTTGACGAAGAAACTCTTAAGACTAAGAGACAATTCTAAGGATGAGGAGCCAATGCAATAGATAATGAGATCCTTATTCTAAATAAGAAGCTACATTTGACTCATCTTGATCATGTGTAGACTCCAAATCGACAAGAAATCCAATGGGAAAAATATCATAGTTTAAATCAAATGGTTCACATGAATAAACAGATCAAATTATATGAACAACAAATTCAAATTTTGAAATAGGAATCTTCATGATAGTAAGCTTCAACATCTATAGATTCATTAGATTATCTAGTTAAGGATTTAGCTGAACTAAATTTTAAAGAAATTAAATTGGAAAAATCCAAGAAGGAAGTGTCTACACAAAATGATGAAATAAAAAGAGATAAATAGCTTATGATCTATAAGAAAGATAAGGCTAAGATACAAGAGGATTATGAGTTGTTGAAAATAAATTAGGAGGAAAATCCTATTTGATAGGAGATAGACATTTTCTTTGGAAAAAAATTGCTCAGGAAATCACCAAAATTTGGGATTATATCATAATAATGGATGATGAATCTAGTTTGGAATGGAAGGCAGAAAAAGCCGTTAAAGCTAATTTCCAAGATCTAGGAAATAGACCCGAGACAACTACCAAAATTATTACGTTACTTAATTCCAAATAAAATGAGGAATTGAGCCAAAAAGGAATTAAAAATCGAACCAACATGGTCATGGAGATTGAAAAGGTTTTTACAAAAAGAAGTCTAATTCAACAAAATCATAATAAATTAATTCCTTTACAAATTAATGTTGAATGGTTTTCTATCCTTTACAAGAAAATGGTTGAAAAGGGTTTACCAGAATGTTGGAATAAAAGGGGAAATTTATTCTCTCTTCAAAATTACTAGCATTTTTTTATAAAATCTAGAGAGGATACAAATAAATTCAGAGAAATTACGTGAATATTAAAAGGTCCAATAATTGTTGTTCTTTTGGACGAAGACTTCTTCCTTTTATGGCAACTTAGAAATTTATTTGTAATTACCCCAACATATGAAAGATATATTGAAGTGTATATTTATTATAAGAAAATGATGACTTTTAAATATCCAACAAAGTAGGATTGGGATCGAATCATTCAGTTAGAATGACTTGGAAAACAACTTTAATAAAAATAAAAGATTATGTTCTAGAAATATTTTATTTTGTAATTTATGTTGACGTGTAAGTAGCTTGCATAACCATTTTTTGTTACAAGTGATATGACTATAAGTATGCACTTGATTAGAATGTAAAGGGACTTTTTTTTGTTGCAAGGCCTAAGAACAAACAATTATTAATGAAAAGTTTCATTTACACAGATTAAAAGATTCTTAGTTTCATGATCTAGGTTATGTGCTTATGAGTAATATGTACTTCTGATTTTTCATAATCATTTTCTTTCTTTATATATGTGTGATATGTGTGACCATTTGGTACGAAATGCATTGTTGCAAAAACAAAGGAAAATCATTAAACATATCTTTCAATTGATTAATTATAAGTGTTTCTATGACCTATGTTTTATTATTATACCTTCAAATTTTAAGATAAATTTTTTTTTTTTAATTTATTAAAACATTTTCATAATAATGATATAGTTGTGTTTGCTTCTTCCATTGAAGGATAAGTAATGTTTATTCAATTTGAATACATTATTTATCTTTTCATTGTTGTTTTTCTTTTTCAACTGTCCATCATATTGATAAATTTCAATCAATTCAAAGAGTGAAAACGAGCCTTTTATAAACTGATAAAGATCCATTGATAGTTAAGTAGAAATTCTAGGTCACTACATAAGTTCTATGTTTAGCTACATAAAAATTCAAAATAATTGTAAATAGTTATACAATTTTTGTTTAAATTATTATACATGATTGGGTATGGGGAATTGAGAGTGACGCGGGGGAGGGTCCAAATGAGCTTCCACCTTCATGTGGTTGGCCCTGTTTAGTAGAGAATAAATTATTCTCAAAACAAGGAGGATATCATTAAGGTACTCCTATTATCCATTTAATGTTGTTTTTAGATATTATTGAATGTAATCTGATGTGGCATTGTATGTTCTCTCTTAACATTCATGTTTTCCAATGTTGAATGTGCAGAAAGGTTTATTCATAGGACTTTGCAATGTAGAATGCTTTCTCGATTTAGTGATTGATTCAATGAACATTGACAACAATATCAAGAAATCGAATGGCAAGAAAAAAGTGAGTTCCAATTTTAAAGTTTCTTGTATTAAGTTTGATATACTTCTTAGTTGTACGACCTAATTGAAAATAATTGTAAATCATTATGGATGCCTTGACATGATTCCTATCCAGGAACCATCTTGGGAAAAACACTACCTACATAAAACTAAGAAATTAGTAATTCCCTTTTGTTGCAAACTAAGCATTGACCTTTTATGAATAACCTATGTCACTCAAATTATGCATTGGTATGGAGATGTAGAAGAAGCTATAGAGCTTGGTATGGATGAAATGAGTGCCAAGTTTCTTGCCGAAAAGGAATGAGTTAGTGGGGAGTAGTGGGAAGAAAGCATTGAAGGGTAAATCTACATACCTCAGCACAATGTAGCAGAAGGAAATAATACACTTGCTACCTGGTGGACTTGTGTTATAAAGATAGAGGTAACTAGAAATTTCTTTTGCATCAGAGTGTATATAGAATAAAGGCTAACATAATTTTTATCATTTAACTTGTGGTAAATGTTTGAACGTTTTTAAACCATTGGGGATGTTCATTTGTGAAGCACTAAAATAAATAAAGTTTAGTTAATTTACATTATCAATAATTTAGTATGTTATTTTTTAATTTTTTCATGACACTATTAGGAGAGAAAAAAATTATTTGATCACAAGGAAATCAAACCATGGAGACTCTGGTGTGAATATATATTTTTTAATGCAAGGAAAATTTTTCTTTAGTTTTTTTCACTTTTCCATTTACAGCGTTAAATATACACTTACTAATTGTAGCAGCACGAGGGGTGCTTGCCCTGTTTCCACCACTAGAGAAGTTGGGATTGTTGACAGGGGCAGGCTGAGAAAATCCATTTGAGTACAATACTTTCATATTTTAATGGGGACTAAGAACTAAAATTGTATGAACTTGGAGATCTCATTGAATTTCCTCCAGGGATAAGTAATATCTCAGGTAAGTTAATTGAATTGTTTTGAATTCTTGTTGTTTTGTGGGGTATCAATCAGTGCACTAATTATATTGGAACTTGTAAGCCCAAAAACTAGTCATAAAATGCATCTTGTTTGTTATTTAGTTGTATGAACTAATCGAAAATAATTTTAAATCATTATGGATGCCTTGACATAATTCCCTATCCAGGAATCATCTTAGGAACAAAATTACCAACGTAAAACTCAGAAATTATTAATGCCCTTTTATTGCAAATTAAGCATTGACCTTTTATAAATAACCTATGTCACTCAAATTATGCATGGGTATGGATATGTAGAAGAAGCTATAAATATCGCTATGGATGCAATGAGTTTCGAGTTTATTGCCTAAAAAAAGAGATTCAGTGGTGAGCAATGGGGATAAAGTGTTGGAGGAGAAATCTACATACCTTAGCACCATGTAACAAAAGGAAATAATACATTTACTACATGATGGAATTGTGTTATAAAGATAGATGTAACTAGAAATTTATTTTTCATCAGAGTATATATAGAATAATGGATGACCATATCCTTAGCATTTAACTAGTGGTAATATGTTTGCAGGTCTTTAAGCTGCTAGAGACATTCAGTTGTGAAGGACTCAAATAAATCAGGTTTAGTTAATTTACATTATCAATAATTTTGTGTGTTATTTTTTAATTTTGTCATGCTACTTGTTAGTACTATATTTGTTCTTGCCACTAATTTGAAGGTTCATCAAGGTTATAAGGCTGATATTTAGCAAGTTGAAGGAAGAAGTCGAGCTTCTAGAGCCTCTAAAAAATCAAGAGTGAGATTACTTTAAGGAAAACTAAAGAAATGGAAATAAATCCATGCCCTTCCATGCATAAGGAAAAATTTAAACACTCTGGCACTTATCAGAGGTCAAAATGGGCCCATCCGGCCCTAAAAGATCTTAAGTTGATTATTTGTTGTGCTTACCATGATATCGCATCATAAAACATAGGTGTTAGTAAGAAGGAGGATCTCGACCGATCCGACGGTTGTTGAGAAGCATATCGATAACTAGGATCTCATCGCACCACAAAACATACATGAGCATTAATATATTTGGCCATCGACCCACCGAGATTCAATTGCAACATTTCTCCATATTTCTCCCAGTCTGGTGACACGTTATCTTTCCAATAGGGCATCTAACAAGCCAACCAGTAGCTTCCACATGGGCAGGTGGAACCCACTGGAGACACAAGTCAACACCCCAAAGCTGGGTGAAATGTGTCACCCCCTACCACCTTGGCATTATTGGACTATTGGTTGTGATTGATTTTGTTGGACAATTGGTCATCATTGATGTCAAAAAGTAGTAGTTGTCATTGATGTCAACATATGTGATGGATGTATTTGGAGAAGTCTCCAAAGTGGTCCCCTTATGGTTTATCCCTAAGCATGGCCCTCACAGGAAGACGCTTTGAAGATGTCTATAAGAAACCCATATGTGTGGTCATGAAGCCCGAAGTTGTTTGAGTAATAGGACATGAAGGACATTGTAAATGAATGTAACACACTCATACATGGATAGTCCTCACCATGCCATTTCTAATGGTAGGTGGAAAGTCACATGGTTTCTCATGGTTGAGAAGTTATAAAGCCATGAAGTTGGAAGCCCCAAATATGGGTTAAGAAGCCCACGATTGGTTGCAAGTCATTAATAAAAGATTGAAGTGGTTGTAACAAGAAAATTCAAGAATCCCTAAAGTTAAGGAAAGATGTTACTTAGAAAAAGTATATATACACCTCAATAATTCACTTATAAGTACATTCACATACACTTTCTATTAAATATTTTCTAAGTGAGTAAGTGATCTATTAGCGAGTTTAGGACGGAGAAATATAAGGTAGAAAAAGAGTGACAAGTGTAGGAGTTTTGGGATTATAGAGGAGAGACATTTTTTCTGAGAAAACCCTACTTTGGTTGACCCCCTCGAGTCATATAGCTAGTGTCCTCCAAGGCACCCCCACAGGTTGTCTAAGGCTCATCACATGAGGCCCCACTAGACAACATATATTAGTCCCGCGAGGACAAGATGAAATTGGGAATATGTTAGTACTAGGTTGTTGAGGTATGAGAAAAGGTTACAAGTTAGTATTATTGTGTATAAGGTCAACTACAAGATCATAGGTATGATTATGTGTTAGTTTTGAGGCTTATATTTATGTTTTTATGGTACATTCTTGAGGCATGTCATGATTGTGCATGGTACACCTTGGTGATGGTATGATACATTGTTAGAGGCACATCTTGGATACTTGGCATATGCTTTGTTGTTTGATATATCTTGGTGATATGGTACATGCTTGAGACATTGTATGGTGATTTGGGCATATGTTAGAGGCACATATTTTTTTTGTTGGTACATGGTTGTGGTACACATTTGGTATATGGTGGTACATGTATGAGGTGCATGTCCTGGTGATGTTGGTACATGTTGAGGTACCCCTTAGTGGTGTTATGGTACATTGAGTAGTAGCAAATCTTGGCTATATTGGTATCTTGGTATATTGGCTATCTTAGTTATGCTTGAGCCACTTCATTGATGATATCTTACGATGTACGTGATATGGTACATGTTATGGTACATGGTTGATGCATGAGACGATACATGGTATGGTACAGGTTGATGTACATGGTTGATGTGCATGGTATGGTACATGGTTGATGCATGAGATGGTACATGGTATGGTACAACTTCTGGTACATGGTATGGTACAATTTGATGTACATGGTATGGTACAAGTTTTGGTGCAGGGTTACAAGAGAAATGTTACAAGTTACTAGAAAGAAAGAATGAAGAGAAGACTAAGAGTTATGTAGAAGTCATCAAAGGCCCTACTAAGAAGGAAGAATGTGAGCCATCAAAGAAGAACCTTCCATAAATGAAGAAAACTCAAGAAGAATATTACATAAGAGATGGATATCAAAGAAGACCCTCCACTTTCAAGTATCAAAGAAGATGTAATCATTGTGAAGGAAACAACAGAAGAGAAGATCATGATAAACCAACGCATGACATCATAAGGACTACATCACAAAGAAGATCATTCACTCCCAAGTATAAAATTTTCTTTTATGTTCATTTTTTTATTTGTACTAACTTTGGACATAAGGCTATAGATTGCATAGCTTATGGAATAAATGGTCAAGAAATAAATGCATATGTGACTCCATATAATATTGAATGTTACAAATGCCATAACTATGAACAAATAGCTCATAATTGTAGAAGAATGATGGATAATTCTATGAAAGAGAACATTGATACCAGATATAAGAAGGTTTGGAAAATAAATAAAAAATAGGTAAAGGAAGAACAGATGAATGAAGGACACCCAAAAGTCATACTCTCAAGACTGGTAATAGTACGAGATCATGATGAATCCACAGGAAAAGAGGAAGAGGTTAGAATTTAGAAAGAATATGATGATGAATCTGTGGATGAAGAGGAAGATTACTCCACATCAGAATGAGTATTTTTCTGAGTCATCCATCTTGGAGACTCCCAGTAAATATGAATATTCAAGAGGGGGAGTCTAAGAAACATCTCCACTGATCAGAGAACTATCTTTCGAGTAGTCTAAAGTATTTGCAATTTTTGGAAAGGCAGTTTCAAAGTGGTAGAGATTCAATGTATAGAGGATTCCAGGAATGCATTCAGATAGGGACATATTCAATACAAATTGTTTCAAACATGTAGAGTCTGATTTGGAAAATTAAGAAGACAGCTCGAGAAGTTGGAATATGTTGTAATTAGCAGATGGGTTAGCATTGTATGCAGTTGAGTAGTAGAGTCATGAGAAGTTTATGACATATGGACAGAGATGGATTCATGAGATATTTGACAGGTCTAAACAGATACATGAAAATTGATGAAAGCATAGTAACAATTGGGATCAGTGGAATCAATGGAAAAGTGGAATCAGGAAGTCAAGTAGTAAAAGTCACAACAAAATCTATATTGTTAGAAGAAAGTATGGGCATTAATGTGAACTTGACAAGCCATAAATATTTGAAGCAAAGTAACTTTGAATTCTTTTTATATATGTTGGTGAATTACAAGAGGAAACACCAATGGAAAAGAAGCATTGGAAGCATGAAGATAGGGGGAGCACATGAAGTCAAAGATAGATTTTTCATAGAAGGTATACCGATAGGGGGAGTTACCCTTTTACCTGTAATCTCAAAGGGGGAGAAAGAGAAAGATTAGAAGCATGAAGACAGGGGGAGTATCCCCAAGGGGAGATACTATTTTCCATTGATTTCAAAGGGGGAGAGAAACATCTGAGGAGCATTGGTCATAGGTGGAGTATGAGTGTTTCCATCAATGACAAAGGGGGATATTGTTGGATAGTTGGTTATCATTGATGTTGTTGGAAAATTGGTTGTCATTTATGTCAACAAGCAATGGTTGCCATTGATGTCAACATATGTGATTTGTGTATTTGGAGAAGTATCCAAAGTGGCCCCTGTTAAGTTATGAAAAAGGTATAAATATCTTCCTTTTTCCCACATTTCATGATATCATCTTGATTGACTTTTC
>SNQJ01S0041769.1:41229-61080 GCA_010110895.2 Picea sitchensis
TTATTTTCTTATCTTTTCCACAAAGAATAGGGGGTCTCATCACGAGTCAGCCTACCACGATCATAGGATAATAACCTAAGTTTCATTCCCACTATGGCCACCACACCAGGGCAATGGCCTTTGACATTATCTTTTTGTCAAAGGACAAGAGGTCTCATCACGAGTCGGCTTGTTCACTTAAGTTACAATCTAGTGAGTGGCATTATCACTATGGATACCAAACCAGGATAATGGTCTTTTTGGAAAATATGATTCAAACATGTATCAAGGATACAGGCTCATCTTCGGGTTAAAAGGAAACCCTGTCGAGGCTATGGATGCCTGCTGGAAACAGTGACTCTACCTGTGGTATGGAAGTTACCTTAACACACCAAGTTTCTCTGTCTCCCCAGATTTCCCTCACTCAATCACAAGGCTGTCATTTTGGTTGTATTCAATAACACGGAAAAGTAATAACATTATGATATGTGGGATATTATTTAACTGAACAAGATTTAATTTATTCGGAGCATGTATCCTTAACGCATTATTTTAGGTATCGGTATTTTCAATTCCACACACGTGGATTAACATTTAATGATTACCGTTAAGTATGTTGTTCAAACATAAATCATTAATCCCCATTGGTGGCCACCATACAATCATTATTTTTCGCCACCAATACCTACAATCATTACTCTTCCCTATGCTGACAGTTGAGGTCGACCTTTCTATTAATAAAGGGGGTGGATGCTTGACACACTTCTCGATGCAGATAGTAATGATTGTAATCAATACCTTCATTTAGATACACTTTTTGTCTCTCATAGTTGCTATTCTCAGTAATTTTTCGTCCAAATATTGTCTAACCACCTCTGCAAACAGGAATGATAGTCGTCCATATTTTCTCACAAAATGGGTGGCAGAGGTGTGCGCAGGGAACCTACTTTACTAAAGCTTACAGAGAAAGCGACAGACATCTTGCATCAACTGGGGTGGACGGAGTACTTCAACCGGCTGCAAGGATATGACATGAATGTCACACTTGAATTATTTCAAAATATGCAGGGGGGAAACTCTATGGTGCGGTGCATACAAATCTCAGTCACCTCAGAAATCTTAGAAGAGGTCACAGACCTCCCTAATATGGGCATTCAGTGGACATGACGATACACAACATTGAAGGAAGTTGTTGAAACCTTCACAAACCCTAGGGAAGAATTGGATAAGAAAGGAAAAGGACTCAACCCCAGTACCCTCAGAGATCCATGGAAGGAACTTGTAGGGGTAATTCAGCAGTACATTACTTGTGATGGACGATATGATGTAATTCGACCTCGCCACCTCAAATTGGTGGCATCTTTAAAACAACTATTAGTACTTAATCTACCTTTCTTTCTGAATGCCATATTACATGAGGTTGCTCTGAGAACACAAAAATCCAAGGACCCTGTTACTATTATAAGCCACCACAGATTAGTTAAATTGATAACAATTAAGGCACTGAGTCAAACTCAATTGACCTGGGATAACCTAATTGAGGCCAATAGACCTCCACAACTAGAGCAACCTGAATTATGCCATGAAGAACCACCACAGGAAATCAAAGATAGACAGACAAAGGAGACTACTACCCAAAGGGAAATCCCATATCCTCAAACTGAAGCTGAGGTAAATCCTGCCCAAATAATAGAGACCCAGACCATACAAACACAAGCATTAACAAAAAAGAGGAAGAGAGCTACAACTACCCCTACAACCATCATTCAAACAAGGAGAAGAAGCAGACAAATTCAAGAAACAACTGAAGCAATTTAGGATACAACAAAATAGCCTAAAGAACTTCAGAACTCTATAGAACAGTCTCCATGCGAGAATGTTCAAGGAATTAGGTAGGAAGAACAGACCTCACAGAGGAATGATCAGGAAGACACCCAACCGACATTGTCACATCTGACAGAACAATTTATGAAGAGATATGAGGTAGAAATAGCCCAGGTTTTGGGAAGCTTGGGAGCCTCACTTGACAGGGGCACAAATAATCTAGAAATATACTCAGAACAACCCTCCTCTTCAAAACCAGTTGAAGATTTTCCTGATATTGAAATGTCTTTTCCTGAGGACAGAGCACGGGAAGAACCCCATTTTGAAACAAGAATCCCTCTTGGATAGACAGAACAATTGGAAGGAATAGAGGAACAACCATTTGCTGACCAGAATGAAGAAGGCCTTGAGACCTCCCATAAACAGAAATCAACCAAAAGACATAAGAAAATAAGAAAGTTAAAAAAAGAAAATAAACTATTGAAGAAAAAGGCTAAGAAGGCTGAAGTATTAAAGCAAAAGGTAGTTAAACTCAAGGAAATTATGAAGGAATTGAGGAAACAATTAGAACAAACAGATAAAGCCCATAAAATAAAGAAGAACAAAAGGGCCAGAGTACAAGGAAGAAACCCTCTTCCTAAAGAAGCAGTCAGTACAAATTCTGTAGGGATATAAACAGACCCTGAAGAAATAGTAGTAGAAGAAACAGTAGCCCAGAATGAGGAAGCCCCTCCTCCAGAGACACAGGAAAATATGATAGCTACAGAAGAAATTAATGATGAGTTGAATACAGCTCAACTCCTTGAGAATAATGCTACCATCAAGAGATTGGAGGAGGAATTGATGCAACCTCAACAAACCCTGATTCAAAATAGAAGTGAGTTGTTGACTATGGCAGAACACCAAACACTCCAGTCCCATGAACAAAGTATTATTGTGGACAGGTTGGAAGCAGAACTTACACAAGTCTAGCAAGCATTAACTCAATCCAGGGAAGAGATGAGCGCTATGGAAGAATACCAAGTATATCAATCTCAAGCACAGAGTGTCACCATCGATAGACTAAAAGTTGAACTTACACAAGCCCATCAAGCATTGGTCCAACACCAACATGGAATGGTCACTAGGACTGAATATCAAAGGATTGTTAAAGAATTGAAGGACATGACAGCAACAAAGGGTGAGACCTATGTTGCGCTCACCAGAGCCCAAGAGAAGATCAAAAAGGTGCAAACCCAATTGGAAAAAGCTTTGGAGCAAATCAAGGAAATATGTGATGTCTACTCTGATGCTATTAATTGCAGAGCTCCTACCACCAATTACACATTATTCTTATTGGAATGATATTTGTTATTGAGAGTGAAGACCATCATAGCAGGAAAACCTATTTCTTTTTCCACTGTACCTGAGTTTATTTCATGTTTAAGAGAGGAGGATGAAAAGGTACAATACTTTTTGTGTGAATTATACTTTCATAATTTCATTATGGAAGACAACAGGGAAGATAACCCTGGCCCATTCATAGGTGATATACAGTTTCAGGCATTTCTGTCATTCACTCAAAATCAAGTCAGATGGGGTAAATCTCATAAAACCTTCCTAAAAAGGGAAGCTGAGTTGGATTTTTGGGTTAAGGGGGAGCCTCCAAAGTCCTTTCCAACCATTATGCGACATAAAAATTTTATGAAAAGGAAATGGGTCATAGACTCCTTGGCCCCCATCCATATCCAGGTCATATGTTCAGGTATCACTCTCTTTAGAGAGCTTAACGAGGAAGCTTAACGAGGGAGCTTAACGAGGGAGATTAAGGAGGAAGCTTAACGAGGGATCCCTTTGGGTATAGAAATTTCTTTGCAGCTACCTTCAGAATAGAAAGGTATTCTAGATTGCTCCAAGAGGAAGGACCTGCTTGGATTGGGTCCAGATATAATCCCCCTATCATCTGGTTCCCTCCAAAAAGTTACCAAAAATATTATCAAATTAACAAGAAAAGGGAGGATGCTGCTTTTGGAGAACTCAAAAGAAGCAATGGGTTCAGAAGGCCTGGTGAACCAACCTTTCCATCTTACAGCATTACTTCTTTACATGTAAAGTCTCAGCTTGCATGAGGACATGCAAGAAGGTAAGCTAGGGGGTATGTTAGGTTATGAAAAAGGTATAAATATCTTCCTTTTACCCACATTTCATGATATTATTTTGATTGACTTTTCGGTGATTACGAAGAAAATAGAATAGAAAATAAACAATATGCCCTTTAGCGTTGATTGTTGGATATTAGATTACATAGATTCTAAATATGATTGGAATTGTCTGGTTTTATTGCAGGATTGGTTAAATATTGTCGAACCCAAGATAGCAAGGGGAATCTTGAAGATGCGCAAGCTATTGTAGGTTGAAGACTTTATGGCGCAAAGTAGTTTTAAAGATAATTGAGTTACTCATTGTAATAGTAAAGCAATCCTGAGGATCTCTCGATCCTCGGGATAGCTTAATTTACCCAGATTATTGTAACATATAAGGGGTAAATAGATCTTGAAGAAGAGAGGGATTTTGCACTTAAGAATAGAGAATATAGAATTGCTATGCGTTAGAAGTTTTTCTAGAAATGTTGTACCAGCTATGAAATCAATAGAAGCCTCAAGCAGTTTTTCCATTTTTATATACTGAGTTTTCAATAACAGTGCTTCTAAGGACCGAGGGCCCGGTCTAAAGGAGCTACTGTTCAATATGTAATTGTATCAGCTCAAGTTCTGTCTTGTGATTCAATTCTCTTTTATAGTAGTTAACAAACGCATAAGTGTGTTGATGATTTCATGTCAATTTCAAGAAATAGATATTCCCTGAAGTATTGAATGATTGTTCTTCCAATTCCCATTACTGAGATTCAATGCATGAAGGTTCCTCATAAGTTCACATTTGTTGTTCCTTTCATAAGTTTACATTTGTTGTTCCTTTCATTAGTTTACATTTGTTGTTCCTTTCCGCTAGAATATAGTTGTTGTTCCTTTCAATAGAAATATGATTGTCATCTCTTTTCAGTTAGATTACAGTCTATGTTCCTTTCCATAGATGGAGTAATTCGCCTTTTTCTTTTCAGCAATTCTGATTCATAATGATAGCAATTCCTGCAAGTCTTTATCTAGATTCAATTACTGCTCTTAGAATGAATTCAATAGATTATATAGCTCCTTTCCTTTTGCATAAGCTTTAGATTTCAATCCCTAGAATCTTTAATGAATGTTTGAGGAACATGATTGTTGACAAACTCAGATTTGCTTTCGCTACACGATTTTAGCCTCTATAAGCTATCTGCATAGACTTTGTCGATATTCTTTGAGATAAAAGATGAATCATCGGGTTGATAAATTAATGTTAAACTAAGGTTGTTTTTGGACATCTTTAGAGCTCAACACCTACTCCTTCACAATTAAAGCAAAAGAACTGACCTCTATTTTCTTCTTTGAAATCTAATATGTTGTAATTTGCTTCAACTTCTTCTTCTTCTTCTTCTTCTTCTGTGTCTTCCCTTACATAAAGGTCTTGTAGCTTGTCCCAAATATCTTTTGATGATGGACATGATCCCACCTTGGATTTCACTTAATCTTTCAATCCATCCAGGATGGTATCTATTGCCAATTTGTTGTTCCTTTTTGCTTCCTTTTGAGCTCCAGTCTTTGGTTTCTTCAAAGCATTGTGTCCTCTGAAATTCAACTTGTATCAAAATGAATGTCTAATGATGTTTATTTATACCATTTATGTCACTTCATTTTAACATTAGGGCCGACCTGACACTTTCTTATTTTGTAATTCTTTTCTTTAATTATCTTCAGGGCCTACATGTACTTCCCTTTTCAATTCACTTTGTCATCTTCAAAAATTCATTTCTCCTCAACCGTGAGGATCCACGTGATGTGCCACATACCACCGGAAACAACATGATCTATACTATCCATTCATGGGTGTTGTATACGCATGTGAATTTTCCTTCATGTCCAAATACCTTTATCAATCTTGCGGTCCAAAACCCATGACTAGGGTTGACATCAATGACAACAACCAATCTTCCAACAGTAACGTTTGCATACGATCTCCATTTTAGGCGTCTGATAGCTCATTGGAAAGGCCTTTTCGAGAACTACACATTAAGGCGTGAAACTTTTACTTTGTCAATATTTTGACTAAGGAAAGCCCAAAAAATGTTGTTTAGGGCCTCAAAATGGCTCTGGAAGTACAGAAAGATGTACTAACATGAAAACCTCCAAATTAAGCTAGTTCGAATAGGTGGGAGGCCCAAAATATCCATATGGATTGTTTGTAGGGCTTCAAGACAACCCCAGAAGTGCAGAACCCACAATTACAAAGAGATTTCATTGTTACATAAAAATGTGTTGAACTGAAAACTGTCAAGATGATCCAAGTGTAATTTGGAACAGGTGGGTGACCAGCAATATCCACCTAGACCAGTCTTCCCCCCTAGGAAGAAATGGTCTCCATTGCATTGATTTCCCGGGAAAGCATTTGATATATCTGAATCTTGGCGAGTTGCTTGCCTTGCTGGAGAAGTTGTGTTGCTTGGTCTGTAGAAGGTTGTCACGAACCTGTTGTTGGTGGGGTTGAATATGTTCCCCCAACCTGTTTAATATTGGCTTGACAATGAATTATGTAGGCACCATCATAGGTTAAGAATAAATATCTTCTTTCCCTTATGTAATATGCTTATGCTGGATAGAAGGTGTTGAGGCTGCAGTGGTTGCAGTGGCCTTCTGTTCATCATGTGAACAGATTGTGAAGATGTTGAATTTAGTAGTATGAGAGATTACCTTGTGGTACTATTTTGGTGGAACAATAGTCATAACTACCCCTAGTATCCTATAGAGTTGACCCCCCAGAGTAATAATGACACTACGGGGTCGAGACTCATCAACAACGTGACTTTTACACATATATAGTTGGCCCAAAACAACATCATAGACATCAAGAAGGGAAACATCACACACTATCTCATCCTTGAAGGGTTGGATGCCATAGGACATGCATCATCATTGGTTAACACAGAGATCTCATCCATGGCAAAGCCACTCAATGTTGTAAGGTTGTAGGTGTGGTGTTGTCGACAACCCCAACTATTTGAATACCTTAGCTGAGATGAGGTTCTTATGGCTTCCACTATCAACAATGAAATGCAACGGGGTCCCTTTCACCCACATCTATGAATGGAAGAGGTGCTCCCCCTCTTCAGGATCTATTGGTTCTTCTGGTTGAATTGTTGCGATCGTGACGGTAGCACCAGGGTCTGCGTAAATGATCTACCTTTTTTCATTATTTTTTGGATCAGATTAGGAATCAGGGTTCGACTCCTTGTCTTTGATCTCTACCAACAATGATTGTTTTGAGTAACATTCATCAATGTTGTTCCAGGGGATTTTGTGGAAGTCACACCACTTCCCAGTGTCATTATTTGTCTTTCCCTTACCCTTACTTTCTTATGTCTTGGACTGGTTGTCAAGAGGTTGTTGGTTAGGGTCATATTTATTATGCTTTGGTTGTTTCATATTTGCAAACCTTAACTCCCATTTGTTCTGGTGCCTAAATTTCTGCTCGATTTTGACAAAACATCGATAGGAAGCTCCTAGTGATGAGATGTTTAGGAAATCCATTTCATTTTGGATGTAACTATGCAAAGCCCCACTATATTTCAGAACCAGATTCTGCTCGAATTTTATGATACCTAGCTTGGTGCATAAGGTATGGAAAGTATTTTTGAACTCTGACACCATTTGGCCCCTCTCTTTCCACAATGTGGTCCATCTCATGTATTGGTATTTATAGTTATCAACAGGGTAATATTGTTCCTTGACCACATCCACAAAAAAATCCCAAGTGGGCTCAGCCCCATATATTCCAGATTCCTCTATGGAACTTTTCTCCCAATAAGTTTCCCATCAATTTTTGACATGGGGGAGAGCCTTGAGGAGTGTGAAGGTGATATTTTTCGTGTTGAAAAAATTGTGAACAAAGAAATAACCTTCTAATAGATTTAACCATTTTTCTAGGGCATCCACATCTATCTAACCTTCAAATACAACAATATCAAAATTAACTTGTACCTTGAAGGGAGAGGTTCCTCCAAAGTGGTCGCTTGATGAAGATGTGCATGTTGCTATTGACAGGCGTTGAAGGATGTGGGAAAAATTCTCCATCATTGTGTCCCTCTTTCACGCGAGAGATTTTTCAAGAAACAGGTTAATAGAATATTTTTCTCCACCATGGAGGGTTTCTTGGGTGTGTGAGAGTGATTTTCCTTAAGAGAGACAAGATCGAGACCCAACTTGCTATACCCAGACCTTGTTGGGGAGATGCACTAAAAAACAATCAAGAGCATCATGCTCTGATACCACTAATCTGAATTATTTTCGGAACGAAATGAAAGCAGAGATATTACAATGAAATACACACAAATATTTCCAGAATCAGAGAAATACAACAATACATAATTTCTATTAATGAAATAATTGTACCGAGACTGTAAAAATACAGAGTAAATGAACTTGCTAGAATGGTGGCATCTTATCTCTGAGAAGAGATGTAACGGCTACGCTCATTCGCAAGAAGATGATTATAATGAGGCTATGAAGGCCTTTTTAAATAAACATGAATGCCAAAACTATAGACATCCAAAAACCTAACCGTAGGAGATGAAGCACCAAAATTCATGTGGCACCAGTTGGGGTAAGTTAGTACATCAACTTCTCGGGGTCGTAACTTCTGCATATGATTTTCGTTTTAGGCGTGTGATATCCCGTTGGAAATGTATTTTTGATAACTACACGTTATGCCATAAAAATCTAACTTAGTCATTACTTTGATTGTGTCAAGACCAAAAAATGTTGTTTAGGGCCTCAAAACGGCCCCAGAAGTACAGAAATATATACTGACATGAAAACTGCCAAAATAAGCTAGTTGGAATAGGTGGGTGGCCAACAATATCCACCTGGTTGTTGTGTAGGGATTCAAGACAGCCCCAGAAGTACAGAACCCACAATTACAAATTGATGTCATCGTTACAGAGAAACGTGTTGAACTGAAAACTGCCAAGATGAGTCAAGTGGAATTTGGAACAGGTGGGTGGCCACCAATATCCACCTGGAAAACAGTATGAAATTAAGGAATTACAAGTAAAAATGGATGATTATGAATATATATCTCAATTTAATGTTACAACTGTATATCCAAAGGAGATTGACATAATTATTGGTTTATTCTAGTTTGAAAAACTAGGTACCTTCATCTTAAACATGGAGAAAAAGTTGTTGACATTCTCCTATAAGAAGAAGATGATGGCACTTCAAGACATTACTATGAAGTTAGATTCAATAATACATTCATAAAAATACATAAAAGACACCTCAAAGGTGATCCTTTAGGAAAATCCATGGTTGGTATCAAAGATACAAAAAGAATATGACAAATTTATTGCAAATAAAAATGAAGAAATTTCTCACTTAAAAGAACACAGTCAAAAGCTACTTAATCATATCAAGAAGTCAAAGAATTAAAAGCATTACGTACAAAATTTGGAACAAGATAATCAATATCTCGGAAATAAATTATTAGAAACAGATGAAGAAAAATCTCACTTAAAGAACCTAAATCAAAGGTTGGTGAAACAAATCGAAATGTTGGAAGAGGAGAAACTTGGAAATATAGACATTAAAGAAGTTGAAAAATCAGAAAATGAAGATCTTGCATTCTTAAAGAACCATAATCAAAGCCTACTTGCACAAATCAAGAAGCTTAAAAATGATAATAAGTCACTAGAGAATAAGTTAGAACAATTTATTGAGAAGGAAGCATCAAACTCTTCACATGTTAAAATCCAAGCTATGGATAAAGGAATAAATACATATCCAATGAATATCACAACTCAAAAATATTCCAATCCAGTTGGAGAAAATACATACAAGGATGTTGGAGTACAAACGATGGAAGTTACAGGTGTACTTACTAATAGAAATGCAGCTATCAATAAACAAGTGCAGGAAAAAGATGAAATATAAAAGGTAAATCCTAAGCATACTATAGTTACAATAAAGGTAATTCATGTTTCCAAGACATCTTATAAACATCCTAATCACAAGAGAAAACACTTTAACCAATCAAAGTATTAACATTGCCCAAAAGAAGAAAAAAAATCACCTATAATTCAAAGAATGTTGATGTCAGTACATTAGAGAACAAATTATTCTGGGAATCATATAAGTGCAATGTTCCACAAAGGATCAATTTAGGATGGTCAGATCCTTTTACAGTTCATCAGTTCTTCTCAATACTTAGAAGTTTGTATCGTCTCATATCATCCACCATACTAGCATATAGAATGAGTACCATGTGAATTCAACACAAGCCAAAGCTAGACATAAAGCCTTCCATAGTTATGCTTTAAGGACAAAGAATTTCTAAGGGGGAGGCAATGTACTAAACATATATATATATATATATATATTAACAATAGATCAATAACTAATATGTAGTGAAGAGACACCTTCCTGATGAAAGGTCACATCTCTTCACGAAATGGCACCCCTGTGTGGGTATATATATGACCCTCATTATCATTGTAATCATTCATCATATCTTATTCAATTATTTATTACTTGTCCTATATGGATTTTAACCTATTTTTCTTTCTACATTGGATATTTTCATAATTGAACTGGGTTGGTTCACCACACAGTATAGGGGACATTGAAGAAGTCACAATAAAGGCATAAGGCCCAACATGATAAACACAAACTGAGAAAACATTCAAGGTGGGAGATAGAGTTTGGTTGCATCTAAACAAAGAAACGATACAGTGTCCTAGTAAGGATATAAAGACTTTGTAGTATGGTATTTTTGAGGTATTGGATAAAGTGGGTGACATTGCCTATAGACTTAGTCTACCCCCATATATACACATTTACTCAGAAGGGAATGTAGAAAATTTGAAACTCTATGAAACGTCCATGTTGGATTAGGAAACTGAGGAGAAATTCCTACCTAACATAAAGGACTTAGCACTAGAAGCTTGGCCAAAGTTGGAAGAAGATATTATTTTTCAAAAGAATTCTAGAACCACTAGACAAGGGCAACATGACCTTTGGTAGATCGGGTTGAAAGGACAACCAAACAAGTAAAAATAGTACTCCAGGGAGAAGGTAGAGAAAAATATTTCTCACCTCATCTAGTAAAATCTTTTTTTTTTGGGGGGGGATACTCCCTAAATTGTGAGCTATGATTCAGAATGTATAAATATATAATTTTTCATCCATCTTGGTACTTTCTGGGTGGAAAACAATTGGAGGAATTGACTTGTAGAACCCATTTTAGTGGCAAGTCCCAATTTGGAAATTTGGGTCTGAAACCTTCAAGAGCCATTTTGAGGCATCAAATAGAACTTTTGGTGGTCAAAACTTTGTGAGCATAGTTCATAACCTCTCAATGTTATTATACACATAGAGAGATTTCCAATAGTGTGAAAATCACCTCAATTAGAGCTTGTATGCATAAGTTATGTCTCCCACAAGTTGACCTACCTTGTCGACCACCATAGTACCGATTGGATGCCACATCAGCCCCCATTACTCACACATGTTGGGCAAGTCATGTGTGAAATTTCAATAATATTCTAGAAGGTCCAAAGCCTTAGCACTAATTGAGGGTTGAGGCATGAAAAAACCCTAACCCTAGATGACTATTAGGTTATGTTAAATATTGGGTCACAAGGAAGAGAGGGAGTTCCATTCTTTTAGAATTGTACTTGTTCCATAGTTGAGTAGAGCATCTAGAAGTGTGATTTGATAGCATAACATTGTAGGTGGAATATTTTGTAGAAACCATTCAATTTATTGTGTTAAAGGAAACTCCATACTTTGTATTTTCATTTTCATAACTGAAGAAAAGATATTAGAGCATAGGAATCACCTTCTAGTTTAGTTTATGTCATATCAGGTTTCCCAGGTCACATCTTGCATCCATTTGTGTGATTGGTTTGTTCATTTGCTTGTTATTTAATTTTTGAAATTCAATTATTTCCATATAATTGATCCTTAATCTAGTAATAACAAATCTAGGATCGAAGGAAATAAATTGAATAATAAAATATTTCAAGATATTGCAAGATCTATTGATCCAGGTGGATATTGGTGGCCACCCACCTATTCCAACTGGCTCCTCTTGACAGTTGTTAGTTCAACACGTTCTTCTGTAATTCTTTGTATTTGTGGGTTCTACACTTTCAAAACTGTCTGATGCCCTACACATCTTCCAGGTGGAGATTGGTAGTTGCCCACCTAATCTAACTGGCTTATTTTCGAAGTTTTCATATTAGTACATCTTTTTGTACTTCCAAGGCCGTTTTGGGGCCCTAAATAGTGTTTTTTTGGTTTTCCATGGACAAATTGTAAACTGATTTAGATTTTTATGGTATAATGTGTAGTTCTCAAAAATACCTTTCCAACGGGCTATCACGCGCCTAAAACGGAAGTCGTATGCAAAAGTTACAACCCCGAAAAGTTGAGGTACCAACTTACCCATCGAGGCCCACATAACTTTTGGCATTTCTTCTCCTAGGGTTAGGTTTGTGGATGTCTAGGGTTTTGGAATTCATGAGTAATGTTAAAAAGGCCTCTATAGCCTCATTGTAATCATTCTTCTCAGATGGATGTGCGTAGTAGCCACATCTCTTCTCAAAGATAGCTACCACCATTCGAGCAAGTTGTTTTCAGTTCTGCAGTTTTACAGTTTCAGCCTAGTTTATTTATTCAATAGAAGTTATCTTCATTGGATATATTTTGTTGTTCTCTATATCTCTATGTTATTGTATTCATTATGTTATTCCTTTTGTTCTATTCATAAATCTGGATCATCTATTCTGATGAACTATTCTAGTGGGATATCCATGGAAACTTACAAATCAAAGGGGGTTTTGACCACCAAAAGGAATGGATTCTACCAATACTTGTTACAGGATTTTTCCCCTCTGAACTTGGGTCATTTCATAGCAAAGAAATACCATATATAAAATATAGAACCTACCCTCATGAACAACAATGTTATGAGAAAATAACTACTTTAAGGAGAGAGAGAGAGAGAGGCCTCCCACCTTATATCCTATATCTAATGTCGATCCTCGTTCTCCACCTTTGGTTTTTCTCTTGATCTCCATGGACATGGTGTTGTCATTGATTTCAAAGGAGACCAATATGGTCAATATTCGACATAGTGTATGTTGTTGGCATTGATGGAAAGAGGATAAATATGGGCACCGAGAACTTGATTAATGTTTATGTATTCATATTAGTATCCTAGCAGAAGTTTATGTTGAATTATGTTATTGGCATCCATTCACAGAAGAAGAAATTGAAGTGAAGGGCTTTTTCACTCCATGAATATATGATTGGAAGACCTTTACAATGGAATCTCAAAAAGAAGTTATTGTTCTCTAAATAAAAGAAGAAATGGTCAAATTAGGTGCTTCAATAGAAGACAACAGGTGTTAAGGATCTGGTATAAAAATATCATCACGAGGGATGCTTCACAGAGCCTTCATTACTTATTCCTTGAAAAATCTTGTTATAAAAGTTATAGATCATTGTCATCCATTATCAAGTGAATGAAAGCAAGGCCAAAAGATTGTCTCTCAAGTCATATAAGATATTTTATGATAATTGTCTATAAGAAGGTGTGAGAAAAATTATCATAGATCTCATTATGATTATTAGATCACTGGATCAAAGTCTCAAAAATTGTCAGATCACGCTACAATATTAAGTGGTGCAACTCACTACAACTCCATGCTATAAGATTAGTGCTACAACTCGTAGCAACTCCATCTTACAGGATGAGTGTTGAAACTCCCTGCAACTCCATGATACAAGATTGGACGTGAAAAATTGACCAGAGTCAACATAGATGTGGAAGCGAAGATGTCATTTAAAATTCACTCTTATAATTTTCGAGTCCAATATGTTAGCTTGTTTATAAAGAAGGAATGTGAATCTATGACCAAATCTATGTTGTTGAAGTGGATGATTCATTTGCAAGTTTAGAAGGCGGTCGCAACAATAAATCTAGGCTATTTTCCTTCAAAGAACCTCTTGTATGGTCCACCTCGCACTTTTTGTGGGGAAACTGCCTATTTGTCAACTAATTGGGCATGTTTTGCACGAAACCCATGTCATAGAATTTTAAAATGTGTTTCCCTCGCTCCAGAATATTTGTACGAAAATCATTGTCTGATTTGGATGCATTTTAATAAACAAAAAAAGTCAACATTTGTGTTAATTAAATGAAGAGGTGCAATGTTTTCTTATTAAAAAGACACATTGGTTCATTTTCTCTTTTACAAAAAGACACTTTGTTTCAATATCATATACCTCTTGAGAGACTATATAAACAGAGAAAAATGGTAAGAAGGAAAGTGTCTCTACAGTCTACGTCGGAAGATCAAAAGAAGGAGAAGATTCCAAGAAAGAAACTATAAACATTTTATGCAGTGAGGGTGGTAGGGAATATCTTAGGAGGAGCTTGGGAGGATTGTAGTCCTCTGTAGGTTAAATCTTGTTTCACAAGGGATTTGGTGTTTCCTAGAGTTGGTGCTCTAAAACAAGGGAGTTGGTGCTATAAAACCAAGAGATTGGTGTCTCCTTGAGTTGGTGCTCAAAATAAGAGAGATTGGTGTCTCTCACACAACTGTAACTTGTATTTGTTATTATTATATTTAAATTTTTGTATTCAGTACATTCTTTTTGATCAATTGTTATGATTAATTAATTTGTTAATTAATAATTGTTAAAATTTTAAAAGAAGAAGCAATATTGATTCAACCCCCCTATCAATATTGGCCAATATTTTAACATTTAGGTCATGTCACAACAAAGAAATACAATATATAAAAGATAGAACCTACCCTCACACACAACAATTCTATGAGAAAATAACTACGTTAAGGAGAGAGAGAGAGAGAGAGCGAGAGAGAGAGAGAGAGAGAGAGAGAGAGAGAGAGAGAGAGAGGCCTCCCACCTTATATCCTACGTCTGATGTCGATCCTCTCCACCTTTGTTGTTGATCCCAATATCCATAGGTATCAACCTACAAAACAAGACCAAGTATGTGTTGCAACAAGGTAGTTATGAATTCGAATCATACATGTAATGTTCAAATATTCAAGTATACGAAGAAGACTAAAATATATCAACATATTTAAATCAATTTACACATGTATGGAGGTAAAGAGAACTATTTTATTGAAAACATTATAAGTAGGTAGTTACAACATGACTCTAACCGTCGACACTTCCTGGAATCCAACCACCCAAGTTCCTCCACTGGTCCTTCAAGCATCAAATCAGCAAGATGAAGCTTCCTTGGATGACCCAAAAGGGATAGGAACATACCCTATCATCATATAAGAGAGAAGAAGGAATGTTGGAAAACAAGTTCCCGATCAGGGGGATGGATCAAGGAAAAAAGGGAAGCTTGCGAATTCTTCAGCATAATCTTACACCTAGGTTGTCCCCCTCATCCATTTCCTCAAAGGTGTTTTTATACCATCCTCAAGGGGTTGAGGTGGTTGAATTTCATTGTTTACGGGACAAAGGGAGTTTGGGAATGAGACCAACCAAAAAACCTTCCTGAAAATGTGGAATATTTTATTTTTTCATATTTTTTTAGGGCATCCGTGAGTTGCAAACTAGCAAGGTGCAGACATTCACAGTTTGCACACGGGTGACCCATGGATGGAAACAAAAATGTTTTTTTTTAGATGATTTTTATGGAGGAGGATGGGATTTATATTTTCAAGCTAGGGAAAAGGACTAAGCCATATCACAAATGCAAATGATGTGGCAAATTGTGGTATAACAAATGCCCCCTAATGTGTGAGGTCAGAAAGGAAACCGATGGTTGAAATGAATTATAACTCTAAGAGGTGAGGATGCAATGAATTAGAGGTAATGAAGGTTCATGAACAGTTGATCCAAGAACATAAGTCATCAACATAGATCATGTAAGAGTATTATCTTCCGAAGTCGCTCATACCCATGCTCAAGAGTGATGTAAGCATGGATGCCAAATCAAGTACACTGCAGATCCATGGAATATATGAAAGTATGACTGATTTCCATGGACACGAACAATACATGGTGGATCTATGTGATATATAAAGTAGCAACCATGACCATGAGGAATACACAATGGATCCATCCAAAATTAGATCATAGCCATGAATAGATACATAGTGGTGTTATGTCTCAAAATCAAAATCAGAGGGTATATGAAGTCAATGGAGTGAAAAATATGATGCTTTGAAAGTAACAATGTATGAGGGGTGGTACAATATTTTGGGTAGGAGCATAAAATATGTGATGCTCGTACTTCACCCGAAGTATTCAAAACGATCTATTGTGGTACAAGTCTACACCATGTGAATAGATGTGTTGGGGTCAAACATAGTGAGACATTGTTTGATTACCAGTCATTGATGTATATCATTAACAAACGCGATATGACCCATCTATGATGATAATGGGAATCAAGGTACTACGGTACAATCTAACAAGTGTGAATGAATGAGTTGGTGTCAAACACCTGGTAGAATATATCGAGCAGGGGAAATTGATGTAATCCCATTTTCAATAGTGAAGGAACCTACCACTAATGACTGCAAGCCCCAAGGTACCATAAATAAATCTAGATCTCAGTCCCAGAGAAAGATGTGTTGAAGTTGATAGGAAGATATCCATTGGAAGGAAGGCATTAAGGCATCCTCCATCATCCAGCACGATGGGTAGTAGAATGCCAAACATTTGGAAAGACTCAGATGAACATATTGTAAGGACCACACTGAGGTACGACTCCTCCATGCACCAGATCGAATAACGCACAACAAAGACTCTTTGAATAGTATCCAATAATGGAGACTACTGAAAAAGATGAGGAATCAATTAATGGGGTCAAATGGAAATCAAGGTATCACATGAATCCCTATGTGTGATGATTTTTGTTGACATCGAACACAATGGAAACTGCTTAGTCAGCGACCAATGATGGTTTGTCATTTTTTGAGTGCAAGGTCAGCTATCAATGATGGAAATAGGCCCAGGGTGAAACTCTAGGTCATACTCTCAAAGAAATGTTTCAGATTCGATAAGAGGATACCCACTATCCAGAAGTCAATGAGGACCTTCTATACCAACACGAGTGAGAAATAAAGATACTTGTGATGATGATATGTACTTGAGTGAAACGAGAAGGATGAATTGAAAGGTAAGAGACTTTATACAGAATGGTTGAATCAGGATGAAATTCCCTTGAACAAAATCACGACACATTATGTGACTTAGGTATCATGGATTATAAACTGGGATACATTTGTGATACAAGAGATATCAACAAACACTCCATATGGTTGCAAGAATTACCAACCGAAGGAGATTATGCTCGAACAAGAAAAAGTCTCCTAAATACATACTAAACCCAAAATATTGAGACACTGACTCAAAGATTGTGCTTTGTTCAAGGGCGAAAAGACTATTTCCAACAAAAGAGATTGACACTTTTCCCCCTTCTTCTTTTTTTTTTATGTCTTTTTCATGTTATTAAAGCCTGAAAAAGCATAAAAGAATGTTATAGTACAATGGAGGAAATGAATATCGTGAGAAAGAAAACTAGTTCTAGATCACAAGGAACATAACTATGCTCAATGCAAGGAATTATGTGCAGGATGTTGACACTGAGGGGAATGTCTCCTCCAGGGATAAAGGTGTCAAGTCGCAAAGGCATAAATTGCAAGGTTGGCAACTAGTAGGAATGCATAATCAAATGGTTCAACAACTTCAAGTTGAAGCCGACATTAGGCCTAGAAGCGTGAGCAATTAATATGCAATGCAATTACAACTCAAAAACAATTTGGAAGCCCCATGGGTACATTAGCCACAAAGAGATTGAGAGGAAGTGATGAGGCTTCAATGAAAATACATGGTGGGACTAAAGGGGGATTTCGATTCTACAGGAATAATTTAGCATAGTGTCAAAAATTCCAGTGAGTTACTAACTAGGACACCCATAGAGAGGTAAGATCTATCATTCATAACGACACCTTTAAAGCAGCTTGAAGGTATGATGTTGAAAACCAATGGGGTGGATCCTATGGAATATATGTGGTCAATACAGATATATGCATTATGCAGGCAGAATGTAACCTAGCCTATATTCCAGTAAAGAACACAATACCTGTTGAAGAATCTGAAGAGGTGTTGACATAAGAATCAGCATGTGGTAGGGGGAGTCTTGTAGGTAATGACCCTAAAAATATTGAGAGGAAGATACGTAGCTTCAATTTAGAGTCATGGTGGGACTAAATAAGATTCTTGAGGCTAAGAAAATATTTCATCATGGGTACCAAACTGTGAACAAGGTTATAACCACATGAATGGTAGGCTCTACCACATGAATTATGACACTTCTAAACAACAGCAAAGTTTCCACGTCACAACTCAGTGGGGTCGTTCCTAAGGAAAAATGAAATAGGAAACGGATAACTAAAAAATTCTTGGAGGGGGGAATCTAACCTATATTCTTGTTTCGAGATCATTACCTATTAGAACGGATCGACATGGAAGAAAATGTACCAAAGAAAAATGTCTTCAAAGTCCTGTATATAAGACAAAAAACACTCACACAAAAGTTAATAAGCCCAATATAAAAACCTATTATAAAAACATGTGCTAAGGGATACAGAACTTGAAAACAAGAAACCCTAAAAATATAATATGTATAAAGGATCACACGGTCTTGCGGCTTATGCATAATAGTTATTCAGGTAGATCAAATTGTTAGGCTCAGGCCAAAGGTTTCATTGGTAACTAGCAAATAAAGCTTCTAGTTTAGGAAGAGGTCAAGGATCCATAATCATAACTTCAAGGATAGTATCATCTGAAGGCAACTCAACATCCATGAAACAAGGTCTCAACAACACACAAATACCAGGGCTTGAGGTCTCACAAACAATAATATGAGACTCAAGAGGAAACACCAAATTACTCAGGCCAAGAGGGGAAAGAAAATGCTCACATGCCCCCATTGGATACAACACCTAATCAATTGCCAAGACCTTATCTCAAGAAGGTGAACATAACTATAAATATCCTTTCTCAGAAGAAATTGAACATTAAGGATAAGATGCCACATAATTCACCTATGGCGGGGAATAGTCTACTCAAACACTAGGTACAAGCAAAGCGGGAACCTAAGATGAAATCAAACTAGGATGGTGATTATCATATGAAAGTTGATCAATAGTGACAATGCTTCCGTTGTGAGGGAAATGCATCACACGAAGGAGCATAGACACCACAACCTTCATAGCATAAACATAATCATGCCCAACAAGCGTATTGAATTCTAAAGGGTCTAGCACCATGTTGGAAAGGAAGTTAGAAGAAAAAATAATAAGGACGCATGCAAAAGAAGGACATAAAGCAACATGCAAAGAGCAAGGAAAAGTAGCATGCATGCCAAAGACAGGAAAAGCACGCCCGAACAATGAGTCACCATCAGTTGTCATAGGGTTTTGGGGGATGTGTGAATAGGGTTTTGAGCCCTAAATTCTATGTATAAATATATAATGGGTTAGGTAGAATAGGTTTTTGTAGCAAAGCTAATATTGTTGTTGATGTTGAGAGAATAGAATGAGAATGAGAGAGAGTCTATGTCTGAAGGTTTAGGGAGATTTTTGCAGAGAAAGACTTGCACTGCAGATCGACTATGATCCAGGTGGATATCGGTGGTCACCCACCTTTTCCGACTGGCTCAAAACAGTTTTCTGGCAATTTTGGCAATTTACTATTTTTAGCAGGTTTTAACTTCCGGGGCCATTTTGAGGGCCTAAATGAAGGTTTTTTTGAGATATAGGTTCTCAATGATGGCCAAAGGCATTATTGAGGCCCCAAAATGAATCTCCTCGACAATACCTTTCCAACAAGCTATCACACGCCTAAAACGGAGATC